>JAVTVY010026697.1:0-10497 GCA_036873755.1 Hanleya hanleyi | reverse complement strand
CGACAAAGCATTTAGGAGTTATCGCTTACGAAGCATTTGCACGAACATCCACGGACATGCACTAAAGATTGGAACAAGACCCAGTGGCGCCACCTACAGGCGGATCTTGCTGAAACATAATACCAAGAGACGTTTTGTCGCAAAGAATGCAGATGCGAAATTTCGGAGGAATCTGACAAAGCATTTAGAAGTTATTGCTTACGAAGTATTTGCACGGACATGTCCGTGCATGCACGGACACATAGAAGCAAGAACCATTTTAAAGTCCCCGGCCGCGTTGCGGCGGGGGACAAATATACAAGATAACCATAATAAACTATATATTTTATGAAAGCGTACATTGTATGGATTCCAACTGTATGATTTGTATAACCGACGCTGCTACTGTGTAGAAAATTTTCCAATTTAAAACAAAATAAAATGAAAACAATAGCGTCCATTTTTCAATTGAAATTTCATGAAAACTGTTGATCTTGTTTCAACTTTGATGGTATACCTTGATAGAAGACAATTCGAACTAGTAAACTTTATCTCATTTTTTATATTTTTGCCTGGTTTTTACAGCTATTTTACTAAAATAAATTTGAAAAACGTATTATTTTACGGCCGTTTGTCTTAAAAGTTGAATAATTCAAAAACTATTCCGAACTTACAAAAAGTGAGATAGTGTTTACTAGATCACCTTATAAGTAACAAGTATGCCACATTTCAAAAGCGTAGCATGGATACTTTTCGAGAATTTGACGTTTAAATCTCGGATTTTGTACAAAAATGAAAGGCTAGAAATCGAGCAAAATGTTTTCAGCTATACATCCGATGAATTAATCCAAATTTTTTGCTTGAATTCTGTTGTCAAATACATTTTTAATCTGCCTAATGGGACCTATTCGAATTCCTGTTTATTCTGGATAACTATTACACTAAGTTTTTTTTCATCAAGGCGGTTTAAAGTCCAATCTAAACTTTAAAAACTTGTTCAGCTGAGAATTGTTCACACCTGTGTAGATACTTCACGGCGAGTGTCTGAGTGAAGTATCACTGTTATAAAAATACGGATGTTTGCATGGTTTTGATGAGAAGGGGTTAGATTAATGTAAATAAGTAGGACTAATAGATAATTAGCTTACTATAATACTGCGGAAATGAGTCTTGGAAAGGGAAATTTAACAGACAAAAATAACAGTAGCCAAGCCGAAGCTAAGGCAATCCGTTTAAATGTTCCAGTGCCTGGAAAACTAAATTTTTAATTCTAATATTGAAGCACTTCTATTTATAATTTTGATTTCATTTTTTCACCAAATGTTAGAGGAAATAGTGAATATTTGAATGAAGAAATAAAAAAAATGGCCAATTTTGACCCTCTAAGGGGTCGATACTTGGTGTAAGAACGCATTGTTGAGGCTTTTGTTGAGGCTTTTGTGCAGCTGAAAAGGGTCACGTCTAGACGCATTGTTGAGCTCAGACAGGCTATTGTAGGCTTTGTCTTGTGCGTTCTTACACCAAGTATAAACCCTCTACGGGGATAGCTACGGCCCTGGCATAATGGGAGACAAGGCTATTCGGAGGTTGTATTCAAGATTGCATGCCGCCCGCGACGTGCCGAAAGCAAGGCATATTGTGTTTAATTTTCTATAGATTTTTCGGCTTTAAAACTGTCAATTGCCATACCAATAGTGCTGAATATCACTACAGGGGTTTATTTATCTGTCCAATAAAGTTTGAACATGAAAACAAATTCACATTCGCTCTCACTGTGTCACTTTAGTATGTAAAAATATATCGAAAACAGAAATGAGATCGTCCAGTTTAACGCCTATTTACATGATACGAGACGATCGGGAGTCTTTTTGGTGGATTTTTTTTATATGTATATGTTTGACAAAATATGGACGCATCAACATGCAGACTTCTGGCACGATGAACTAAAACAGTCGACTTTTAGAATGGAAAATGTACGTCGAAAGAAGCACAATTCGGACAAGTCTTCTGATGGCTGCAGAACATCTGTGCTTGCCTTCGTTGAGTTCCGCGCTTCTATCATTTATATTCGGACCCCTGCAGCGCAACCGTTACATTACGGGCTACCTGCCAATGAGACATTTGGGTTACAGAACTTGGTTTCCCGAGTGGACGTGACGTGATCATAGTATTGAGGAATTATCATTCTTCTAATAGAAGTGCTGAGAAGAATCACCCACCACACTTCGTTTTCTGCTTTAATCAGACACAAGTCTCTAAGGGACTGGATGCATGGGGAAGACGGAGATGGATAGATCTCTTCTGCGTACTTGATGGATTTTACAATTACGATTAAAACCAGATTTGAAAGTACACAGTCTCCATCGCCAAGATTTGGAGCGACTAGTGCAGATCTGTTTTCCGTAGATCTGGACTTTCAACGGCGGATGGAAGTTTGCAGGAAGGCTAACATACCGGTATTGCCCGCTTACGAAGCTGGCTATATATTTTCGGTTATCTAATTTTGCGCCTCGACAAAAAAGGCTGAAACAAAGATAAAATAAATACCAACTGCTCCACCCCTGGCCAATATACAATAAAATGTCACACATATGATGAACACACATTTAGAGATGCAAGTGTTTCACAGTAATTACATTAATATACGTTCATGAAACCGACAAGAATCGAATTACCATCCTAGAAAATTACATGTAAAATAGATTTGCATATGCTATTATACGTGTAATCATCCGCATATGCGAGCACCTTTCCTTGGTTCCAAATCCTTCAATTTGCACACTTTTCTATAGTCTAGGAAATATTATCGAACAGCCATTTATCATAGCCATGTGTAGCATTACAACACATATAAGGGAAGCATATCCGAATAGTCATATGTGGTGCACGCTGCAAATATAATGAATTACGAAAATGCTATCACATGAAACCTAGCAAGTTCATACGTTTTATGCTCAATTTCCCCAACTCATTATCCATATAGGAAATGTTTCAGAAATATACAGATTTAATAATCCCAGTGAAATATAGACACACACCATTGATTTCACCATACATTACACGTATATGGAAGACTCGTATGTACAAGCATATATCACAATTTGATTACATACATCATGTCTCTATGCCAATGTCTTGGCCACTGTATGTCGAAGCTATGGCAAATATTTTTATTTGCTTATATACGAACGGACTGGAATTTATTTTAATTACAAGCGCCTGGTCCGTCATTCATAATTCAGCCGTCGTCCATTAGAGAACATCCGCGTCCATAATCCAAAGACCTATTCCATATTCCATATAACAGTATTAGCACCAAATTCAAAAAGACAATCATAATAAACATAAACATAGGCTTGTTTCCTGCAAGAGAGAAGCGGTCAACAGTTTTCAATGATGCCCGCAAGACATAGTGATATTCCAAAAATATCAAACCCGTATCGCTGATCAGTATTCTTAGTCCATAATATTCGTTGTAAAGTCGTCATCTAAAGAATGATGTATCTCAGTCACGCTTTGATTGTGACTGTTCATCTGAGTACCGTGAGGATCTTGAAGTACATGGGTTCATGCGACCCCTAGCCCCGGGTTAAGCGGAATTAGACACAAGTTATGAAACGTAACGCCATAGATCTTGCACGCTACGCTCGTATTTTGCTATCAGCATGCGATATGTATCGCCAAATTTGAGAAACTTTGAGTGGAGGCGCCTGGTGGTGTAGCCCAGTTTTATAAGTATCTGCAACAATGTTTTGTGACATTGATTAAAATCGTTTCATTCAACACAGGATCCAGCAAAAGCTACTAGGCGTGATATGTATACGCCATATGCAGGTCCCACTGGAATATTACTGTCCAGAAAGGGATAGTTTACGATGTCGAAATTGTAATCATCCCTCTTGTCATACAGTCGACGAGAGAGAAGGCCCGCTTCATATTTTATAGAGATATAGGTCTAAATATGATGTTCCTTTAGGGCTATCTGTAGTTTCCTTCAAATTCAGTGAACATTCACCCTAAGATGGAGTCTTTGGGTGGTCTTGCCAACATACTTTTGACCACACTTCTTACAGGAAACTAAATAAATGCATTTTGTAGTAGAACAACTGAGATCAACATACGAGTTTACAGAATGTGAGTTACCAGTGAACGCGGAACTAAATGACGCTGAAGTATTAAAGAGTTGACACGTAAGACATCCACGGTGTCGACATATAGAAATCCTGAAGTTATTACTTGTAGAATTCGGTGCTAAACAATCATCAAACGCAATGTTACAAGGTTTGATGTCGTGACCTTACTTTGCGGTCAGAAATATATCTGTCATTTGGATTGAAAAAAGTCTTAGTGCATTTCGAACTATTAGAGACTCGGCCGAGTAACCTGCACTAAGGTTCCGCAGATCTGTCTTACTATTATTTCTTTCTGTTGTATCCATTATGAGTGTTGGGTGTGCAGGGCCCGACTATATAAAATTCTTCATCACACGGGTTAAATATAACTAAACTATAACATACCCAATATACTAGGTAAGGTATTCAAATGTTAAGTGAATGAAATCATTTAATTTTCCTCAACCTACTAGCCAAATGTCTGTGACTGCGACCATTCACCAGGGTATCAATTGTACGTAAAACTACATATTCACTACGGCAGGTCATCCCCCATCTGCAACCAATCAAATCAATGTACATCCCACACATGCCACATGGTTATGTCATATTGCTGAAATTAGGTACTCTCCAAGCTGCACCGTACAGTGAAATTATTATAAATATCTAATTACACCATACCGGAAATGTATTATAAATGAATGCAAATTTGGGACTCTCACATACCTGCACCATACATTTAACATACATGTTAAATATACAATTTTCTGTAGTGAAAGAACTTTACATTAATTTTTCAAACCAAATGGGAATGACCTCCCTTAGACAATCAATAGTATATGGAGACGTGACGTATGATACTAGCCCACAGATATCTCAGAGCTACGAAAGAAGTTACAAGTTAACCTAACTGAACATGATATCTATCAAGTCTCCCCGATAGGCTAAGTATAATATTTCATATAACTCCTTGGAACATTCTGTACTTCTCATGAAATAACATATTGATAATAAAACCTGAGGGCTATCCTCGATGATTTTGTCATTTTTCTTCCAGGAAAAATTTGGCAAAATTTATTTTATCTCACATCAGACTAGTATTTACTAATTTATCATACAGTGTTTGCAAAGAAAACACATAAATAAAAAAATCGAAAAATCGAAAAAAATGCCTGTATTGAAGATGACGTCACTGTGACGTCAACAAAGTGGTTATCTGGGATTTTACTTTTTCCAGTAGAGCTTTGGTCCTAGGAAATAGTGTGGTAAGTTTCAACCCCCTAGCTTAAGGGGTAGGAAAATAATTAGTGGAGACCGAAATGGCCTCCTCAGACCTTGCATTATGATGCACACCTATCGATCGAACGGCCTGTGTTCCCGCTTCTTGACCAACAAGTTCCGTCCTTGGAGATTGTCCCGTATGAACAGAAGTTGGCAAAGCAGAATTACGAACTGGTCCACGAATACCTTAGGGATTACCATGTCCATAGACATGTATCGATGGCATTACTCTCATCAGTCCATCCATAAATCTAGTTTGGGAGTTGTCCAGCACAGCCCTAGGAATAGTGGGATCATTCAGTATCCCCTCTTCATCGGCAAGCTGTTGAAATGACACCTGCATTGGCTCCAGCTGAACAGCCCCGCCAATAGAAAATGTATCATTCAACTGATTTAATTCCATTCCTGCTCTTGGAGCATTAACTGGTGCAGATGGCACATTCACCTTGTAAAATATGGAATGAGATAATGAATATTTTGATCATATATGTATCTTTTTGATTTCACATTTACCTTAATCAGTTCGGTTAAAATGTCAGTTCGAGCGTTTGTACATTTGAGAGCATATCTCTGCTAATTAAGCGGAAGCCAGGAAGTCTAAATCGGGGTATACACTTGTGTTGATAACGAAACAGGCCAGAGATTTGGATTTGACACATCAGGTCAATTATAGCAGGCCTGGCTTCACACCATAAGTTAAAACAAATGATATCAAGCAAAACGGTGTCTGGTGGAAGCAAGAGGATGGCACTTGAGATTTAATTGGTACTCTAAATATAACTCGATTTACATTGTATATTGTAGAAATGAGAAATAGATAAAGGTCTTCTGTTAGTATGTAAGCTAGAGCCTACATGAATATGGTACGGTATTAAAGTGACCAGGTCAGGCCACAGCTGTGTTTAATTAACAACCAGTGGCAAGTGGGTATTCCGGCAGGTCCCTAATTAACTGTTACAATCCTGGAGTTAAGGGTTTTGTACCAGCCTCTGGTTCGAGTACTTTATTTGTTTGACTGTATAAAATTCAATGTAATTTCACAATGAGCCAAGCAATAACATCTTGTCTTCAATCTGTACGGACGTTTTCAGGATATCTTTGATTTGCTGTACCAATGTCTATGTTATGATGCAGAAGTAATACAACATCAACCTCTATCATCACAACGAGTTGTCTTGTAGTTCTTTGGCTTTGACTGAAGACGAACTTACGGAACCAGGGTTATATAGAGAACATCCCCGTTGTCTATCACCTTCACGTAATCAACTGATAGGACACTAAAATTCTATAACCTGAACATGGTGATCACTCGTCTGAACCGAAACTGTGTTCAACCGAGCATGGAATGCATTCACTGGTGCAGGCGATGCAGTCACCGGTGCAGGTGATGCAGTCACCTGAACCGGTACTGCATTCAACCGATTTGGAGCCTCTTCTCTATTCCTCCCAACGAATTGTTGAGGTGTGTCATTAACTGGAACTCTCAGTTCATTTACCAACCAAATTGGAAAATACCGACTGAAGACGAACAATGGAAAAACTTAAATTGCTAATTGTAATTAAATTGCGATACATATAAGGGAAGTGGGAAGAGATGTCGACATACTGACAGAGCCACATGACAGTATAGTCTTCTTTATGACAAAAGAGATGATTACAATTTCGACATCGTAAACTATCCCTTTCTGGACAGTAATATTCCAGTGGGACCTGCATATGGCGTATACATATCTCGCTTAGTAGCATTTGCTAGATCCTGTGTTAAATGTGACGATTTTAATCAACGTTACAAAACACTGTTACAGAAACTTATAAAACAGGGCTATTCCACCAAACGCCTCCACTCAAAGTTTCTCAAATTTGGCGATACATTACAAGCGTCTAGTCCGTCATTCATAATCCAGCCGTCGTCCATTAGAGAATATCCGCGTCCATAATCCAAAGACCTATTCCATTTCCACATAACAGTATTAGCACCAAATTCAAAAAGACAAAAGTATACATAAACATAGGCTTGTGTCCTGCAAGAGAGAAGCGGTCAACAGTTTTCAATGATGCCGGCAAGACATCATGATGTTCCAAAAATATCAAATCCGTATCGCTGATCAGTATTCTTAATCCATAATATTCGTTATAGAGTCGTCATCTAAAAAATGATGTATCTCAGTCACGCTTTGATTTTGACTGTTCATATGAGTACCATGAGGATCTTGAAGTACATGGGTTCATACGGCCCCTAACCCCGGGTTAAGCGGAATTAGACACAAGTTACGAAACGTAGCGCCATAGATCTTGCACGCTACGTTCGTATTTTGCTATCAGCATGCGATATGTATCGCCAAATTTGAGAAACTTTGAGTGGAGGCGCTTAGTGGAATAGCCCTGTTTTATAAGTTTCTGCAACAATGTTTTGTGACGTTGATTAAAATCGTCACATTTAACACAGGATCTAGCAAATGCTACTAGGCGAGATATGTATACGCCATATGCAGGTCCCACTGGAATATTACTATCCAGAAAGGGATAGTTTACGATGTCGAAATTGTAATCATCTCTTTTGTCATAAAGTCGACGAGAGAGAATGCCCGCTTCATTTTTTATAAGAGGTAGAGATCTAAATAAGATGTGCCTGTAGGGCTATCTGTAGTTTCCTTCAAATCCAGTGAAGGTGGACATATATCCTTCACTGCGTCATTTATATAGCGATTATCCACAGCGAGAAGATCGTCTATATAGCGTTTGGTGAATGAGAAGGAACGGGGTTTGAATGGATCGGTTTTTGAAAGCGCCTGCATATAGTCATATTCATAAGAGAACAGATATAGGTCAGCCAACAGGGGTGCACAATTAGTACCCATTGGAATACCTATATGCTGCTGATATATTGTGTTGCCAAATTTCACATAGATATTTTTAATGAGAAATTCAAGCAACTCTATAAACAAAGAAACATCCATGAATGATATCTCTTGTATGTAGTCGAGCTAAAGAATGCTTTATGGCTTCCGACATTAATATATCTACGATCAGTTTTCTTGAACACAGACACTATTAATGAACTTATACGGTCAATAAGGTCCTGATGAGGGATTGTAGTATAGAGAGTCGAGAAATCCCATGTGGATACATGTCTGTACAGTATGTGACCTTTAGCATCAAGTTCTTCCGTAAGACATTTTGAGTTTTTCAATATCCACATACATTCAACGCCAGAGTTCTTAGAAATAGTGGCGCAATACCTTTCCCAAAATGCTTTTACCTCCTGAAGGGCCCTCGTCAATAGGGTTGAAAGAAGCTTGGTGGTGCAGCTTCTAGAACCAGCTATGAATCTAGCTTTGTATGGTGATTTATGCATTTTGGGAGTCCAGTATATTTTTGGTATGTCGCTATGATTGGTTGGAAGACAAATACCTCTTTCCCTGAGAAACTTTTTGTGATTGTTAAATAAATCTTCCAGAGTAAATGCAGTTTGGGAGTAAGTAGATGTATTTGATGAAGATATATCTACACTCAATTCTTTAACCAGCACCTGGCAATAGTAATATTTACATATGAATATTACATTATTCGGAGCTTTGTCTGCTGGGACTATGACGAATTTACTCTGGAGATTTGCTAGAACTTCTTGCGAATTGAGGTTTCTCAGTACTTGTTTTGTTAGGGGAAGAGAACTTCTGTCAATATGGCGGATTGTTTCAACGACCTTGCTCTTGGTGAGGTCCAGCCAATCAGCGAGTACTGTAGGTTCAACTTTTTCTCGCTTAGACAAATCAATAACGTACTGTTCTAATGCAGACAGGACTATCTTCTGGTCCGCCTTCAGATTTATTCTTCTTGGCTCTCTATATTTAGGTCCTTTCATCAGGAGTAATTTCAGATCCTTATCACTCACCACATCAAGGTCACCAGTCACAATATGTTTGCATGGTGTATAGATAAAGTCTGACAATTCACAATCACAACTATAGCCTCCTGACGTGTATAAGTTCCAGTCAAACTCCTTGACAGCATTGGAGTAATTGAATATTTTGGTGGCTATAGATTTAGTATACTTATATGAAATGCAAGGAGGTTCTGTGAACTTGAAATAGTTTGGTACAGCGTTGCGTACCTCTGCATCATTCAGGATTCGAGGTAAATAATGATGTCCAGTCCTTTATCTAAGTAGTCGAGTTTCAAGAAAAGCCGATCTTGAGATGTTTCGATTATGTTCACTGGACGATACAACCGAAAATACGCTATATCTTGACATACTTTACTGATTTTGGATGGTATTATATTTCTTGAAGACGCAGATTGCTGTATATCTCTGGCTATTTGATTTAAAGCTCTCAGAGGTAACGCATACAGAACTGTACGTAAGCTATGTATACTATTGGGTGATAGCAAAATACGAACGTAGCGTGCAAGATCTATGGCGCTATGTTTCGTAATTGTGTCTAATTACGCTTAACCCGGGGCTAGGGGTTAAGCGAACCCATGTACTTTAAGATCCTCATGGTAATCATATGAGCAGTCACAATCAAAGCGTGACTGAGATACATCATTCTTTATATGACGACTTTACAACGAATATTATGGATTAAGAATACTGATCAGCGATACGGATTTGATATTTTGGAACATCATAATGTCTTGCCGGCATCATTGAAAACTGTTGACCGCTTCTCTCTTGCAGGAAACAAGCCTATGTTTATGTAGACTATGATTGTCTTTTTGAAGTTGGTGCTAATACTGTTATATGGAATATGGAATAGGTCTTTGGATTATGGACGCGGATATTCTCTAATGGACGACGGCTGAATTATGGATGACGGACTAGACGCTTGTAATTCTGCTTAACATATTCTAAAGCACATACCAAAAATATAACGATTCGTGATATGTGTTGCATCTAAGGTACGCATTTATTGTACCTGTTCAAGCTATGATGGAAATGCTCTGACAACTCGTATATTGATAATTGGTGAGCTGTGTCGTTGTGGCAAATCGTACACTGGGGATTGGTGAGCTGTATCGTCGTCAGATGAAAATGACGGCATTTAACACAAAAGACTAGACTGTAAGGCTCGATGTCGATCCGGTATCAACTTCCCACAAATGCCAACATATATCAAATACCAAA
>JAVTVY010026696.1:0-106282 GCA_036873755.1 Hanleya hanleyi | reverse complement strand
AGAACTGGAAATCCCCAAATGTTCGAAGACAAATTGTCGAAGGATCGGCGATGATTTTCACATCACTGAAATAATTTGCACCATTTCGAGTATTGAGTTTTCGTCAAAAACATTGAGTATTTCTTGTCCAAAACGTACACTTTTGAGTTTTTTGCTGTCTATATTCCAGTCTTTGCGAGGAAGGGCGAGCGATTGCTCGCGCGAGATCTCTCGCGCTCGCGCCCACACACGCCCAAAGACCTCCAGGCGACCGATTTATCACTCGCCCATAATTGTAACGAAATCCAGCAAAATGGTATCATAAAACAATAGAATCGCCTCCCGTAAAACTTTAATTTCCAACGAGCGTATCTCCGATATAAACTCAAACCGACAAACAGCAAACAGAAAGCGGAAATAAACTTAGACTTTTGACATGCGCATATCACGAACGTCCTGGCCAAAAACCTTTTGCAGAGTGATGCATGATTGGCTTATTAAGGACACAACGAGCGCGATCATTGGTTCATCATCTGTTACAGGGAAATTAGCGAGCACGTGTTATCTCTGGGCAGGCAGTTTGTATTTGTTGTTGTTGTACCGACGAGAGCTGCGAGAGATCAGCGTTTTTTGACATGCAGCCTCCGTGTTTTGCTCGAGCGATAATCCTGTTGAACATTTCTTGTATCGTCTCTTTAGCGATGGCAGGCATTCCGAAAGCAAACAAAGTGGAGTTGAAAACCTTCAACAACTGGGGAACAGCCGTTCAACAACACATTGGTTTTACAACCGAGGAGACAGATGGTCGGCAGTGCACGGTATAAGACAAGATCACCGAACATCCTAATCTCCGCGAGGCGGCCAAAAAATTCCATAACGAAGAGTAATATCTTGAGGCACTTTGAGGGAAAGACCCATGGAATATCCATTCTTGTACATTCTGGGTCTGAGAAAGATGAACCCAGTAAATAGATTTGATTTGAATTGTAAATTCTAAAAATAAACAACACCGTGGCATCATTGCGAATCAGACGAAAAATAGTATATACCAAGTTCAAAATATTTAGAATAAGTTACATACATGTACATTGGAAATTTATTAAAAAACTGAAAATTACATAAAATTGATAAATATATTCCATTTAAATTATACTAAGTAATAGGTGAACAGAAAATTTGAAAAAAAGTTCAAATCTGAATATAAACTCAAAGTTCATTATCTGTAAGAACTTTTTTTAATTCGTGTTTGAAATAATCATAGATTGTGGAAGATATTTACAATTTTTTTGGTTCACTATTTTCTAAAAAAAAAGATAAACTAATAATTAAAATAGCTTCATTGAAGTTTTTTAATAGCAGTTTATTTTACAACATTTTATCACTCGTCCCAGCAGAGTGATAGCTCTCCCAGTAATGTTTTGGGTGAGCAATTGACAAGGAGAGCGACCACTCCCCCAAAGCATTTCAGGAGAGTGATTTACAACTCGCCCTTCATTTGCTCATCGAAAAGACTGTATTCAGTTTTTGACATTTTCTTACTACCGTTTAACGGTAGAAACGGTAGTAAGAATGGACGTCTATGAATCCCTGCACAGTTGTATGTACCGCTACCAGGTCTTATTGTTTGCACTACAAATGGTTAAATTTTCTACTCGCCCCCAAATTGAGCAAACAAATACATGTAGATCAGTCTGTCCATTCCATATGAAGGAGTCAGTAAGCATACCAACTTGAGGTCCAAATGATCCTGGCCACCTTGAAGCAATGTGACGTAAAATAGGGCGGACCCACCTCAGAGGTAAATCAGTATAACACTGATACGAAACAACTAAGAAGTAATACAGACAACAGATTGACACAAACCTTATAGTTCATGATATTGCTGTATGTGGTCACCATGGATCCACTATCATCTGTGAATGGTGTTTTCCCAAACAGCATTTCGTAGGCACAGACCCCCAGGGACCACCAGTCTACCTCCACCCCATACTTGGACAGTCCCTCACAGCTGTTCATGGCCACCAATAGCTCTGGAGATACATAGTCTGGGGTACCCACAGGCATTTTCGACAACACCTGAAATATTTGCAATGAAAGTTTTTGCAATCAGCTGGGTCAAACTCAATTACTTTCTTGAAGTCAACATTAAAAGTTGCAACTGAACATACAATATTTCCAAATGCTGTCAAGGTAAAAGTCACTTGTCTCGAGATAGTCTCTGATCCAGAGTCAACCAGTTTGACATTACCACACCTCCTGTTAAGTGGTACAGTTAGAGATTAACTTACCATCCAGCTGCCTGGAGATAGTTTGGCTGCAGATCCAAAGTCAGCCAGTGTGACATGACCACATGAGGCAAGTAGTGGATGGAGGGATGGATTGATTTACCTGGACACTCCACCGTGATATAATGGGCACTGGTCATGTGTACAGTGAGAGATTAACTTACCGTCTTGTCTCGAGATAGTTTGGCTGCTGATCCAAAGTCAGCCAATTTGACATGACCACACCTGGCAAGTAGTACGTTCTCTGGCTTGATATCCCTAATGAAATAGAAATTCAGGACTTTCTTGTATGAGAACTGGATGGCATGATGATGAAGCAATGTAATGAGGATATGAGCAGTTAGAAACATGAATCTTATCAGAACAGATCACTGGAGACGATTCAGCTTAAAAAAATTTATAAACTCCCCTAAACTCCACACCTGATGAGGGGTTGAATCGAAAAACAAGTATTTGTCCGGCCATAATTAAATGACTGCTGGTTTGTGGTAACAAAACCAACTGAAAATTGAGGTAGTTGGTAGAGAATTATTTTGGGTATAACGAAGTTTTGTATTAACCCATATCAGTTTCAGAATGTCCACAATGAGCCATATACAATCTTGACTCAGTTGAAAATGTAACCAACCTGTGAACATATCCCATGGTGTGAAGGTCATTGATGGCCAGTGTTACCTCTGCAAGGTAGAATCTGGCCATGTTTTCTTCAAATACATCATCATACCTGTTTGATAAAAACATGTAAAAATCTATAGAACTATGACAGAATGGCAAAGCAAATTAATGGGCGATCCAATCATCTTAATGGGCGTAATGAACTTGTTTCTTCCACCAATTATTTTCTCAAGACATACAGTCGACAAAAAGGGGTATTTTTTTAATTCAGGCATTATCTCCAAGTTGTGAAGTTTGAGTACATGAAAAATATACTGATCTTCTATCGATGATGTTTCAGGCGGCTTGCCTTTCCAAGGGAATCCGTCTCATTAAATTGAGGCGAAATCTGAGCAAAATGTATAAAAATAAACTTGGATTTGCATAGATTCCCACTTGGCAGAAAATTTATATGGACAATTTTGACTGGCAAGACTGGTAAAGCAGCAGCCTGTGTTAGAACTCACCGTGCCAGCAGAGATAGGAGGTCACCCCCAGGGTGGAACTCCATGACCAGGTAGAGGTTTGTGGGGTCCTGGAAGGCATAATGAAGCTGTGTGATCCAGGGACTGGCAGCCTGTGCCATGATATCACGCTCCTCCTCAAAAAAGGCAATCTGATCAAATATAATATCAAAGGGTGATCAATGATAAATGAATGAATATTTTGACAGCAACTCTGTATAAAGTAAGTTTCTCAGTAATGATAGGAGAATTAGATTCCAATAACACATATACTAACACCTAAATTACCAGCAAACATACCACATCAAATTGCAAATATAACAATTCTTTAGTAGCCATTGTTAGTTAAAATTTAATTTATCAGGACCTCCAAGATTAAAATGGACATGCAAGGGGTGATCACACTTATCATAGCAATAAACCTCTCAAAATTGCCCTTGTTTTGTGAGTTGTGCAGAAAAGAAGCTGGAAAGTATCTTTATTTGTTATAAGATCAAAGTTTAAGATATCGATGAATCTAGAGATAGTTATTGGTGGCTCAAATGCTTGCTGTTGCTCAAAGCAACAACAGATCTGTTTACTAATATCATGACTGCCACCTTGTGAAACACATTCAAGGACCCGTAAGGAACCAGCTGGAATGCAAGCTGTTCATTGCATTAAGCCTGGTTTTGAACTGTATTGTCATTCATGATATCCATTCGGTGGTAGTTCTGAGACCGGAAGAGTATACTGTGCATATCAGTTGCTCTATACATATTCGCTTGGCATGCTTGCTGTTCACGTGTTAATAGCCAGCATTGAAAACAATTTAAGTCATCAGCCGAGAGTTTTACAGTAATTTTTAATATTGTAGTTTCCTCAGAAAATTTAAATGCAGTTCAACTTCATAGTCCAAATAACATTGATACACTATTATTTGTCCCAAAAGAAGTCATGGGCGGACCATGCTAAACTAACTTTCAAGTAACAATGGCCCAAAGTACAACAGCATCAAAGACAAGTCGTATTTTGTGAGAGCCAATTAACATCATCATCCATGATCACAGTGCATAGCCTGGCAAGAACTCACATCAGGCTGTGACAGGGTTTCACTTTTCCTGAGTGTCTTCATAGCATATACCGTTCCCGTGGAGATTTCTGTTACCACCTGTACTTCCCCAAAATGACCTCGACCAATCACATCCTTCACTTCAAAGTCTCTCACACTGATCCTCAACTTCTGGATTTCTTTCACTGCACTTTTATCTGCATGATGAGTGGAAAAGATACATGTTTAGTCATGTTAGTTAAGTGGAAAAAACAAGATATAAATCAGTTTATTTTGTTTATCCATCATGGTAAGTCTCCATCAAACAAGAAGTTTTTCTCAGGCAGCTAGCTCCCCCAAGTCAGGGGCAAGACTAAAACTGAAAGCCCATATACCAGTTAGACCATGTACATGTTGTACTGTCAGTTCTCCAAAAGTACATTGATGACGTACAGGTGAGCCCATACAGCCAAATTGTCCATTACAAATTTACAATGCTTTATTGTATACTTGGTCATCTGATGTTGTATACTGGTACTATGGGAAAATGTTTTTGGCCATATGAAATTTCGCCAGAAAACACTGCGCATCTGTGAATGAAAAGGATGTGATCTCACCTAAACAGGATTTAAATAAAATGATTCTTGGGTAATCCACGGTTCTGTAATTATCATGAGTAATGAGGTTAAGATAAACACATAAGAAGTTCCATCCATTTTATTCTCATTATACCTTTATGATTAATATTGACTGAATATTTGTCTTTCGGTGATTGTCAATGAAATACCTGTGCATGTTCTATCCCCAAGTTTGAGTCTTATATCAACACCGAAATACAATACCATGATTAGATGAACACTACTACCATCTTCATTACATCAAGTCAAATTCTTATGCTCTTGGTTTAATATCGGACCACCCAGACTTCAAAATTGTAGGTGTAAACTCATGTATCAATCAGAACCTTGACACTAATTGTGTGTATGGTGATGAGGTCTCTCAGTAGTTAAAGTCTCACTTAAAGTGGTGGTAGGGGTGGCCTGATATATAGGTCAGCCAATCAATAACTTATTCCTTTGAAGTCATGGTCTATGTTTACACCGACCATGGTCAACAACAACCAGTCAAGCTCACATGCTAATGGAGGCGAGCCAGTACCAACAAAAATTGAGATGAGCAGACCTTCATTTAAACTGCCAAATATGAAGCAATCTCGAAACCAGAGCCTGCCCTCCCTACTAGGCTCTGGGACGGGGCTCAGCCGTATGATCGATCATTGGATAGCACCATAAACACTAGAATTCAGAACAGAACAAGGGCGTCTCTGTGGAGATCATGCCGATCTCCTGACATCACGGACGTTACTAGCACGTCTGGCAGATGCTGCATTCATAAACGCATTCTTGTAAAACATTTCCTATTCTGACGTCACAACATTATGACGCTGGCGAAGAAACTGACTCATGACTGACGTTTCATATGAAATATAATATGTTCTAATGGAACCGGAAGAGTACAAGTGAACACATTTTTCAATGTATTATGGGACACACTTTCAGCGACTCTGGTCCCAGGGGTTTGTTGAAGCAGCCATTTTCCAGCAGAAAGCGACCCCTGCTGGCGAGGTTGAATATGAATAGCATAATGACACACGCTCTTCTGATTGGTTGAAGCAACAAGCGATGAATACTGGCAGTCTGACCCGACTCATGTGACCACAGATTTGAACACAACAAAACGAATTTACTCTGTTGGCTGACCGAGCACATTCATCAATGGATTATTACACTAAGCCATTTGCCAGGGCTTCTGATGGTAGAAGAGAAAGGGAGAGGCCAGGTAAGGGCCTGGTAGCGAATGTGGACTGGTATTACTTACACTTGTGAACAAATGCAGACACATGTTTGTTCTTCATCAGATGTTCACTGTTACACTCAGTGTATAGAGCTAACAGTGCGTCCAGTAATCCATCGTGACTGACCAGAAACTTCTGTATGCCTTCTACTCCCCTTCCATGTAACAGGTTACTTATCCTTCTGATACGATCACCAATCGTCGGCTCCTCCATTCTCATTAACAGTACCACATTCCCTGCCCTATTTTGATGGATAACGATGGTTTAAAGCTGCAATGCATAAAGACATACATAAAAATCAAATGAAGCCACTGATACTGTGATGACTAGTACCCTTCAAACCAAGGAGGGGTACCATGGGGTAGGAATTGTGCGTATTAATGTACATGTATTTGATACTACTTTGGACATGTTGGATCATCCTGATCACTACAGCACACATAAAAAAGAAATTCTATCCTCCACCCCAGCTCCCACACCATCGCAGAGAGTACTATGGGAGGAGCAACTATTCTGCATAATAAATTATAGTTGCTTATACTGGTCATAATTAACTTAGGGAGTAGAGAATGTTCATTTCCAACCATTCATGAGTCAATAACATGCTGTTATGTTAATTATTTAACAACAGGATGAATTTCAAACTAATGTATCCAGACACCTGCAAAACAAAATTGATAAATGTCAAAGCAAATCTATTTTTGCGTATTTTGACCCTACCATCCAATGAAAAATTCTGGAAGTTTAGCAAGGTATGTTTTATGAATGCTTGCCTTATGAATGAGCCGTTTCCGACCTTCCTGTCTACAATCCCGAAATTACAATCAATCTTGTGTCACTATAGTGATATTTTCAAAATGGCGGTGGATTTTGTGTTTGGAAGATCAACTGCGATGATTTTTTTTTTCTTTTGTCGTTTATGGAAATTAAAGGAGCTGGACGGAGAAAATAAATGACCAGGGAAGTAGGCAAATATATAATCTATCCAAACGAGTACAAAGCTGTAGGTATTATAAATTTTAATGAGCGCAAATCCACCCGTTGTTACCCAATTTTGCGAAATCTTGGAAATTTTGGTTCAACGGCTGAACCCTACATTGTCAATATCACAAAATTAAATGTCAGTAGGGTTCAGCTTGTTGAACTAGTGGGTTTGCGAGATCATGGTGAGAGGGAGACGGCCATGGGATCAAGTTGGATGTTTGAGGAGGAGATGTAAAGTGTTGATGACAAGACAGGAGGTGAGAAAACGTTGTTGACTGTGCATCATAAGAATAATTTGATATGAAATATAACAACAATGCAATTATGAACAAGGGAGATTGTTTCAGTTTTGAATTTCTTCCATGTTCAGCTCAGCACGGTGAAACTGTGGACGCACGCTTCGACAAGGAAAAGTAAAAGTGACATTCTTAAAGCTCGATCAAGCTAAAAAAAGCTTGATGGAACTAAAAAAGCTCGAAATAGCTTTATCCCGAAGCTGATCAATGACACTTCGGGAAATTGCGGAATTCGGAAACGTTGTCGAATTCGGGAACAGTTGCTGAATTCAGAAACAGAAAGATTGCCGAATTCGGCAATGTTCCCGAGTTCAGAAACATGTCTATTTGATTTTCAAAGCATGAGCGACATAGGACAAAACACACATTTTCTCATCTGTAGAGAGAACGCCAGGTAGAATTTCCGAATGCCAGGATGAAATGCCATAGAAAAGGTGCTGCAACCTGTTGGTACAATAAAATTATATCCGATCACCAAGACGAACGCCCGATCGCATTTTATGTGAAATAATGGGGGGTTTGGGCCTCAAAGTTGTCGAATTTGTAGCATGACTGCCCTGTTATTGGACACTTTTTATGAATAAGAGTCTGCAGGCCGGCCAGGCAACCACGTATCATGGACGAGAAAGTAACACTGGATAAAAGACTACATCTATTCTTTAGTGATCAGTCGTTATAAAAAAATATTGAAGAAAAAATACGGGGAGAGACTGAGAATAGTTGAAAAGCAGGGACCACTCACGGTATGAAAATGCAAGTTTGCGCCCAGTTATTGGACACCTTTTCAGAGATGGATTTATTTGAAACTAATCAACTTACTGTCAGATTGTTTGTCCCACAGCCTTTAGTAAATCTCCAAGAATATTTGAACATGAATTGGAACTGTAGCCCACAAATGAGTTTTGGAATGAGTGTCAAAGATTTAACCAATCCCAAATTTTGAAATTTTTGGGAGTGTTGATTCCTTGGCTGTCAATCAGTGCTATTGCCAGTGTGAGCCACATGTCATGCTATCATAAACTGGCTGCTACCCGGAATTGTTCTATTTTTAGACGGAGTGGCGGGGAGAAAATATACATCATCTGTCAAACGTCGGTCGCGTTGCACACTGACATTCAGACTGAAGATTCTCTATATTTGTGGGAACATTTTCAGTTAAATTTCGTTGAATTTGCAAACCTGCAATCAGGAATGAAACTGGAGGAAATTTTCTGACACAATTTTTCAACCAAATTTTCCATTACATGTGACTTTTACAAGTGAACTTTTTCAATGTGCCACACAATGTGACTTTTGGCAGCATCCTTTGAAATTGCCTAGGATTACAACAACAACAACCCAAATTTGTGACACTATTTCCAACCTGCATGAGGGCTAGCTAAATAATATAGCCCTCAAGAGTATGAGGGCTATACGTCGGCCCCAGTCACCTCCAGCGAGGGTTTTAGATAATTTTATTACGAATCACCCACCTCTGAACCTGCCGTACATCTAAACTCTATCCCCTCCTGCGCACTATTTCAAAATCTTGCACACTATTGTGAAATAGTAACGAATATATCGCCGTCTGAATTTTCCAGTCGGAAACTTCTAGCTCTCTGCGCGCCATGTTGGTGACGTCACTCTATACGGTTAACATGGCGCGTTTAAAGTGGAAGTCGTCTGGGAAATTCAGACGGCGATATATTCGTTACTATTTCACAATAGTGCAACGATTTTGAAATAGTGCGCAGGAGGGGATAGAGATTAGATGTACGGCAGGTTCAGAGGTGGGTGATTCGTAATAAAATTATCTAAAACCCTCGCTGGAGGTGACTGGGGCCGACCTATAGCCCTCATACTCTTGAGGGCTATATATTATTTAGCTACATGAGGGCTTAACGTACACAAATTCCATGAGTAAACAGAAATTTATCAGCATGTCTTTGTAACTCAACTGTAAAAGTAAATTTGTATTACAGTTGTCGTGTAATATTCCCAGAAAATAGCCCCACTGGGTCTAGGTGTCCAATAATATTAATAGGGCCTGTCCAATAACCTGGCAGTCATGCTAAACTTTTTTTCCGAATGTTCCTGAATTCGACAAGTTCACACCGTTTCCGAATTTCGCAATTTCCCGAAGTGATGAGTGGGGTTTAGCTTGTTGAGCGCCCTAAATTGTATTTGTGTGTTTGAATTTCAACTAGCCTTCCTTGACATGAATTTTGCTGAACTGGAATATCCTACCAGCATTTGTCAAAAGCGCTACTAACTTGCTGCAGCCGATGCCATGTCGTTCTTGTTGTTGTTTATTAGACCAATTCTTATTCTTGTTGTTGTTTATCTTACCAACCAACGTTTATTTGTAAATGATCCACTCTTAACTCGATGGGTATCTTTCACTAGTGCTACAACAAAAATCACATGGTGCTATATTCCCAAAATGCTGTTTGTTCTCTTATGCTTGGGAAAGTAGACGACGTCGTTCTTGAATCTTGTTGTTTCAAATGCCAGTTGTTGTTGTTGAGTAAATTTACGTAGTGTTCTTTGTTCCGACTCCAATAGGCATGACAGACAATTCAGATCAGAAACTAATAAGAATATTCAAACCTTCACTGTTCACATTTTCCATCAGTGGTCAAGTGATTATCTATTTTTCAACAATAAACAACAGCAGATGTTTTGAATCTTCCGCGAAACAAGGACGTCGACATTTTCGAAATGGACAACTTTGACCAATGAGACGAGCGTGTTCCAGTGAGGCGCCCTCTATAACAGATATCCGAACAAGGGAAATAATCCATGCGTGCTTGGTTCAGAAACGAGATGTCAGAAACACGACCTTTTCGAAATCTAAGTCAGATTATACCAAGCGATAGTTAAACCAACTATGCTTTATGCTGTCAAAGTTTGGAGCATAGATCAACTATTCCCTAAAAATGCTAAAGTTTTCCGTAATTGGCATAAATCACCATGTAGGCTATATAACTTGGCAACAACCAAGTTATGTAAATCAATGTCAGAGGTGCCTGTGGGCGTTTAAAAAGCAAAGTGTCGGATGAGAAAGTTTACTGCTAATTTTAGTAAATTCACGTTTATCGATTCACATATTCATCTTACTCTGAACTGAGAATGTGATTTATATGTTCTCTTATGAATATGACTATATGCTGGCGCTTTCAAAAACCGATCCACTCAAAGCCCGTTCCTTCTCATTCACCAAACGCTATATAGACGATCTTCTCGCTGTAGATAATCGCTATATAAATGACGCAGTGAAGGATATATATCCACCTTCACTGGATTTGAGGGAAACTACAGACAGCCCTACAGGCACATCATATTTAGATCTATATCTCTATAAAAATGAAGCGGGCATTCTCTCTCGTCGACTTTATGACAAAGAGATGATTACAATTTCGACATCGTAAACTATCCCTTTCTGGACAGTAATATTCCAGTGGGACCTGCATATGGCGTATACATATCTCGCTTAATAGCATTTGCTAGATCCTGTGTTAAATGTGACGATTTTAATCAACATCACAAAACATTGGTGCAGAAACTTAAAAAACAGGGCTATTCACCAAGCGCCTACACTCAAAGTTTCTCAAATTTGGCGATACATATCGCATGCTGATAGCAAAATACGAACGTAGCGTGCAAGATCTATGGCGCTACGTTTCGTAACATGTGTCTAATTCCGCTTAACCCGGGGCTAGGGGCCCATGTACTTCAAGATCCTCATGGTACTCATATGAACAGACACAATCAAAGCGTGGCTGAGGTACATCATTTTTAGATGACGACTCTATAACGAATATTATGGATTAAGAATACTGATCAGCGATACGGATTTGATATTTTGGACATCATGATGTCTTGCCGGCATCATTGAAAATTGTTGACCGCTTCTCTCTTGCAGGAAACAAGACTATGTTTATGTATACTTTTGTCTTTTTGAATTTGGTGCTAATACTGTTATATGGAAATGGAATAGGTCTTTGGATTATGGACGCGGATATTCTCTAATGGACGACGGCTGGATTATGAATGACGGACTAGACGCTTGTAATTATAGTAATCTATAGCATTGGTGAGCAAACCAATATTCAGAATATTCGATGTAAATTGCAGGCCTACATCAGTAGTATATAAAACCCCGAAAAGGTCCCCTTTTTCGGGCACCGGGGAATTTCGCCATCTATTTGCCTATGTTGAATCGTAATCGGAAACCTCAAATTTCGGTAAGGGAGGTAACTCTTGATGCCCGTGATGATTTTTGACATATTCCTGGTTATATGTTTTGAAGGAGTCAGCAGATGTTCTGGCTTTTCCATTATGTGACATTTTCCAGCGCTCCCTATAGAGGGTAAACTACCTAGTGCATGCGCACTTGGGTGTAGTAAGTAAAGGGTGTGAAGGAAGGTATTTGGGGTGGAGATGGACCATCCTTGGTCCGAATGTGTCGTGTGTAGCTCTCGGGTTGTAGACCCCGATTTGAGGGATGTCCACTGCATCTGTGACGTCATCGGTGACGTCATCAGTACGAGTAGTAGCCAACGTGGGCATTTTGGGGCGGCGAAGGAAGGTATTTGGTGTAGAAATGGACCATCCTTGGTCCGAATGCGTCGTGTGAAGTGGCATCTTGTAGCAACGCCCGCCAACGCCAAGCTCAACGCTTCAACGCCCTGGTGAATTAGCTCAAAAGCTCTGATTTTCATGGAATAGCCACCAATACATCGAAATGCAGTGACGCCCGTCAACGCCCGTCGTTACGCCTTAACACCCTAGCATAACGCCTTGACGCCATGATATAGACCGGAGAGAGAACAACAACAACAACAAGGATGACAGAAGAGAGAACAACAACAACAAGTTTTCATATGGTTTATTCTCCCCAATGTCACATCATACCCACGCTGGGGAAGCCGCGTTGGGTATTTTTTACAATTCAAGAAGACTCTTGTCCAATCAGAGGCCGCCATTTGGCGCTGTATCTATCATATTCGTTCTTGGCCGTTAGATGTATTCTCGGCTGCTCTTGTCCAATCAGAAGGCGTCCTTAAGAAAGTCCCATCTTCGGCCCTGTTCGCTCTCATCCGTTTGTTCTAATCGTCGTCGGGCAGTCCAGGATATTGTTCGGGCAGCATGTCCTGAAACAGTTGTTTGCGCATTCTGATCGCATTTTCCAGGGCCTCGGTGTGTGGTAGCCCCATATCCTCTTCAAAGTGACGCTTGGTCTTCATGATGGACCTGTGCGTGAGGTCGCCTTTCATTTCAAGCGGTAGTAAGGTATACTGTTCATAGATCGCCATGGCTGTTTTCCTGATGCAGGGGCGCATTTGGGTGTACGCCTGCTGTAAGTTATCCTGTCCGGGGTCCTGGATCGCTTTAGCCATGAGTATTGATGGCTGCTGTCACAATACGATCCCAGAAGGTAGGTTCTGCCTCACTTTCCTGGGATGTAGGCTGAATATCTGAGGTCAAGCTCTCCATATCAGTAGATAGACTGTCAGCAAGCTCGGATTCGGTATCAGTCGATACACTCTCAGCAGTCTCTGTATCAGCATCCGCCTCAACGGACTCCTCGGATTCTTCAATCCCATGTATATTTTTCTCGTGTCGCATCATATCGTAACGTCTGGTGAACGTACGTTCGGACTCAGAACAAGTATAAGCCATGCTGATGGTTGAACGTCGACTGTGCGTGTTTTGGGAATACACTTGCTTTCATAGACAGTAACGCCCGCCAACGCCCACTTTTACATCTTAACGCCCTATCTGTACGCCTTAACGCCCGTCTCAATGTCTTAACCCCATCTCAACGCCTTAGCACACTTTCTTAAAGTGGTCCAGGACTCAAAACTTTGTCCGGTGACCTGCCATTATATTTTAACTGCTGATACCTGGGGTGTTGTCAAGCAAAATAACGTTAAAAAACATTGGGGGTCTTCGATGTAGATTTTTCTGTATACGCGTCCAAACACCAACATGTCAGTAAATTTGGGCCAAAATCAGTCTAAATTCATTTTGCTCATCTAAAGCCGCACAAATACCACAATGTTTGGAACTTTCACTTTTTTAAGTCAAAAAACCAGGTGGTTTCACGATTATAACAGCATTGTTATCGTGAATATGTCATTTATATAAAAAATTCAAATATAATCAAGTTTTCGAACTGTAAGAATCACGTGTTACGAATACAAAATCAATTTTAGGAGAACAGTTTGACCGATGACTTATTACATATTTTTTAGTAGTGAGTCTCCTACATTGCGTCGATTAATTTATAAAATAAAAACATCGTGTCTTCGATCTGCTTTTTCTTGTACAGGTTTTTGAACATCCATACCCCCATTATCTTCAGAGATCTGTGACGTCAATTGTTTTCCCTCGCTGGCCTCTTTCGTGTCGGAGGTGGAAAATGACGTTACGCTGTACGACCATGACGTCGCAACTTTGTTTGAGTCCCGAACCACCTTAACGCTTTAACGTCGTTTAATGATGCGTTCGAACAAATGTTTCTTTTGTGCTATTGCTCTGACATACGCCGCTTTCCAGTTCATGCCCGAGGTTTTCAACATCGACGCTGTTTTTTCGATTTCCATATGAACCGCATCCTTATCCAACAATTTCATATGTGTCACGAGGTCGACATACTTCTGACGTAAAGCTCGTCGTTGTCTGGGTGCCAATCTATTATGGGCTAAAATTGCGGCTTCCTTTTTCGAATACGCTTTGTGTTGAAACTTGTTTTCTGTGGCTCTCAACGTCTCGCCCATCGCGGCGTCCATACTTTCTTTGAACAAATCCTTCTATAGCCTCGAGTTTACATTATGTTCATTCCCTTGTACGGGTTCGGGTTGGTCCTTCACGGTTGGGTGATATTTCGGGACTGATGGTATGAAGCGGACCCGCTGTATGGGGATGGGTTGCTGTTGCTGGACGGGTGCTGCCAGGTGTGGACTCGGTGGATGGTGTAGGGGTATATGACGTTGCGGTGATCCCTTGCCGGGTAACAGGTGGGTCGTCAGCCGGCGATCTTCGGGGGTATGGGCTTTTAAATCTACGAACAGATAGCCGTACGGACGACTTGTCGCCCCTTGAAACGCCCACATGAAATGGTCGATGTTCTGAGGATAAATTCGACTACCAAGCACACGGATTTGTGCTCTGTCAATGAGATTGGAGAACAACACAAAGTATTGGCAGTTCAAGGCAATACCTCTGGACGCCTTTCCTTGAAGAAAGAGATTCCGTGTCAAATAGACGACGGACATATTCCGATGATGGGGTCCTTTAGTAAACAAGTCGGCGACGTGTGAATTGTCCTTGGCCGCATTCATCAGATCATCTAGCACTACCACGTTGGTCTGCTCGGGGTCAAAGTAATACGGTTCATTTATGTCGTGAAGAAACACTGGGACGAGGCTCACATTCTGTAACCTTGTAGTTTCGTAGACGGGCTGCCATTGGCTATAACACCAAACAACACGTGTCTTAGCTGGGCTTGCCACACCTTCCTCTAAGCACTTCATCACCCAGGAAGTCTTTCCACAAGCCGCTCACCGTCATCGTATAGGGATGCTCTACTGCTCTTGTTGGACCTATAGCCGGACTCGGCGGTGTCTCTTGGTTGTGTTTGCGTTGAATGTGCCTGAGCATACTATCACAACGAGAGAAGGTTCTCTGACAGTCAGCGCAACAGGGGTGCACAATTAGTACCCATTGGAATATCCATATGCTGCTGATATATTGTGTTGCCAAATTTCACATAGATATTATTAATGAGAAATTCAAGCAACTCTATAAACAAAGAAACATCCCATGAATGATATCTCTTGTATGTAGTAGAGCTAAAGAATGCTTTATGGCATCCGACATTAATATATCTACGATCAGTTTTCTTGAACACAGATACTATTAATGAACTTAGACGGTCAATAAGGCCCTGATGAGGGATTGTAGTATAGAGAGTCCAGAAATCCCATGTGGATGCATGTCTAAACGGTATGTGACCTTTAGCATCAAGTACTTCCGTAACACATTTTGAGTTTTTCAATATTATCATACATTCAACGCCAGAGTTTTTAGAAATAGTGGCGCAATACCTTTCCCAAAATGTTTTTACCTCCTGAAGGGCCCTCGTCAACAGGGTTGAAAGAAGCTTGGTGGTGCAGCTTCTAGAACCAGATATGCATCTAGCTTTGTATGGTGATTTATGCATTTTGGGGGTCCAGTATACTTTTGGTATATCATTATGTTTGGTTGGAATACAAATACCTCTTTCCTTGAGAAACGTTTTGTGATTGTTAAATAAACCTTCCAGAGTAAATGCAGTTTGAGAGTAAGTAGACGTATTTGATGACGATATGTTAACGCTCAATTTTTCAACCAGCACCTGATAATAGTAATATTTACATACGAATATTATATTATTTGGAGCTTTGTCTGCTGGGACTATGACGAATTTACTCTGAAGATTTGCTAGAACTTCTTGCGAATTGGGGCTTCTCAGTACTGGTTTTGCTTGGGGAAGGGTACTTCTGTCAATATGGCGGATTGTTTCAACGACATTGCTCTTGGTGAGGTTCAGCCAATCAGCGAGTACTGTAGGTTCAACTTTTTCTCGCTTAGACCAATCAATAACGTACTGCTCCAAAGCAGACAGGACTATCTTCTGGTCGGCCTTCAGATTTATATTTCTCGGCTCTCTATATTTAGGTCCCTAAAGGACCAACCCGAACCCGTACAAGGGAATGAACATAATGTGAACTCGAGGCTATGGAAGGATTTGGTCAAAGAAAGTATGGACGCGGGGATGGGCGAGACGTTGAGGGCCACAGAAAACAAGTTTCAACACAAAGGGTATTTGAAAAAGGAAGCCGCAATTTTAGCCCATAACAGATTGGCACCCTACGACGGGCTTTACGTCAGCAGTATGTCGACCTCGTGACACATATGAAATTGTTGGATAAGGTTGCGGTTCATATGGAAATCGAAAAAAACAGCGTCGATGTTGAAAACCTCGGGCATGAACTGGAAAGCGGCGTATATCAGAGCAATTACAAGCGTCTAGTCCGTCATTCATAATCCAGCCGTCGTCCATTAGAGAATATCCGCGTCCATAATCCAAAGACCTATTCCATTTCCATATAACAGTATTAGCACCAAATTCAAAAAGACAAAAGTATACATAAACATAGGCTTGTTTCCTGCAAGAGAGAAGCGGTCAACGATTTTCAATGATGCCGGCAAGACATCATGGATGTCTAAAATATCAAATCCGTGTCGCTGATCAGTATTCTTAATCCATAATATTCGTTATAGAGTCGTCATCTAAAAATGATGTACCTCAGTCACGCTTTGATTGTGACTGTTCATATGAGTACCATGAGGATCTTGAAGTACATGGCTCATACGGCCCCTAGCCCCGGGTTAAGCGGAATTAGACACATGTTACGAAACGTAGCCCCATAGATCTTGCACGCTACGTTCGTATTTTGCCATCAGCATGCGATATGTATCGCCAAATTTGAGAAACTTTGAGTGGAGGCGCTTGGTGGAATAGCCCTGTTTTATAAGTTTCTGCAACAATGTTTTGTGACGTTGATTAAAATCATCACATTTAACACAGATCTAGCAAATGCTACTAAGCGAGATATGTATACGCCATATGCAGGTCCCACTGGAATATTACTATCCAGAAAGGGATAGTTTACGATGTCGAAATGTAATCATCTCTTTTGTCATAAAGTCGACGAGAGAGAATGCCCGCTTCATTTTTATAGAGATAGAGATCTAAATAAGATGTGCCTGTAGGGCTATCTGTAGTTTCCTTCAAATCCAGTGAAGGTGGATATATATCCTTCACTGCGTCATTTATATAGCGATTATCCACAGCGAGAAGATCGTCTATATAGCGTTTGGTGAATGAGAAGGAACGGGCTTTGAATGGATCGCTTTTTGAAAGCGCCCGCATATAGTCATATTCATAAGAGAACAGATATAGGTCAGCCAATAGGGGTGCACAATTAGTACCCATTTGAATACCTATATGCTGTTGATATATTGTGTTGCCAAATTTTACATAGATATTTTTAATGAGAAATTCAAGCAACTCTATAAACAAAGAAACATCCCATGAATGATATATCTTGTATGTAGTAGAGCTAAAGAATGCTTTATGGCTTCCGACATTAACATATCTACGATCAGTTTTCTTGAACACAGATACTATTAATGAACTTATACGGTCAGTAAGGTCCTGATGAGGAATTGTAGTATAGAGAGTCGAGAAATCCCATGTGGATACATGTCGGTACGATATGTGACCTTTAGCATCAAGCTCTTCCGTAAGACATTTTGAGTTTTTCAATATCCACATACATTCCACGCCAGAGTTCTTAGAAATAGTGGCGCAATACCTTTCCCAAAATGCTTTTACCTCCTGAAGGGCCCTCGTCAATAAAGTTGAAAGAAGCTTGGTGGTGCAGCTTCTAGAACCAGCTATGAATCTAGCTTTATATGGTGATTTATGCATTTTGGGAGTCCAGTATATTTTTAGTATGTCGTTATGATTGGTTGGAAGACAAATACCTCTTTCCCTGAGAAACTTGTTGTGATTGTTAAATAAATCTTCCAGAGTAAATGCAGTTTGGGAGTAAGTAGACGTATTTGATGAAGATATGTCTACACTCAATTCTTTAACCAGCACCTGGTAATAGTAATATTTACATATGAATATTATATTATTCGGAGCTTTGTCTGCTGGGACTATGACGAATTTACTCTGGAGATTTGCTAGAACTTTTTGCGAATTGAGGTTTCACAGAACTTGTTTTGCTTTGGGAAGAGTACTTCTGTCAATATGGCGGATTGTTTCAACGACCTTGCTCTTGGTGAGGTCCAGCCTGGGGCAACTGGCTGGGGCAGCGTTAAGAGTCTCTCGAAAAAAACAGCGTCTCCAGTGTGTAGACGCTTGGGGTGCTTCGGGTGGGAAACGATGTCATGCTGTGCACACGGACTCGAGTAGTAATGAAAGTAGCCACTTTGGAGGTGAAATACCAAAACATTCTGGAATCCAAGTCAATTGGTAATCTGGGTTGGCATCCAAACGTAAGAAAGAAAGAGCTCTCACCGGTCGACTCGTGGCGCGTGCTATTGTATGCATGTACCAAATGAGGGGCATGGGACTTCCAGTCTCCTTTCCTAGATGGGTCCAATGTTCCAAGCATGTTGAGAAGTGTTATGTTGAACCTCTCGCATACACCGTTTAGCTGAGGGTGACTTTTATCGATCCCTGCAGCGATACACATCTCCCTCATCAGGTTACTCTCAAAATCTGCACCTTGATCCGAGTGAATCCTTTGCGGAAATGCATAATGTGCGAAGAACAAAACTTCAGCAGCTGTGTTTGCGCTCATGTTCTTAGTCGGGTATGCTTGGGCGTATCTAGTGAAATGGTCGGTCAATACCAAAACATTCTGGAATCCACCCTTCGACACTTCCAGTGTCAGGAAGTCAAAACACAATAACTCGAGGAGCTGACTGGCGCGGATGCCCGTCAAGTCCGGATGCCCGTGCTGGCTTCTTGCGAAGGATACACCGTACACATCCTCTGACCCAGTTGTCCATTGAGCAGATCATTCTTTTCTCCTGGCTCTCTACTTGGGTCACACGATGCAATACTCCACTGTCCTTCCTTAGATGCTTAAACTCGCGCCGAAATGGTGAAGGGATATCATCCCCTGGAAGACTGTTCCGACGTATACACGTCATCAATCGTCTCGATACTGGATCTTTGTCCTGAGCTCGGCGCCAGTCTCTGACAGAGAAAGTAGCTACACTGCCTTCCTCGTCCTCTTCTACCAAGGCAATGTTGGAACACACGGTCTCCAAATATGCCCGTTCCTGACATCACAGATAGCACTGATTGAATCCGATGTAATCTTCTCGGTTTCTTGATCTTCGCATCCCCTAAGTCTGGACAAAACATCTGCATCGGCGTTCACTTTTCCCGGTCTGTACCGTATGTCGAAGTCGAATGCAGAAATTGTTGCGAGCCATCTGTGACCAGTAGGATCCAATTTCGCCGACGTCAAGACGTAAGTAAGTGGGTTGTAATCCGTGTAAACAGTAAATTTATGACCGTAAAGATGATCATAAGATTTTTCTTTTACCGCTTATTTCGATGCCAAGAACTCCAGTTTATGCGCGAGATAGTTCCTTTCCGTCTTGTTCAATCCTCTACTGGCATAGGTAATCACCATTCAAGGGTAAACGTTCGAGCCATCCGCCCTCTGCCAATGCCCTCAGAAACATGGCCCTTTGGTGTCAATCAGTCTGGTCAATATTTTCCATTTGCCGCCTCATCTAAGGTATGGGTGTGTAGTTCCTCAGTTTCGGACCGAAGAGAATCTACAGGACATATCCCAACCACTTGGTCATCATCCTGGGCCACCATCTCGTCTGTCAATGACCGAGTGGTTCTATCCTCTGGATGTCGACTCCTTTTAGCCCTCTGGTCGCTGTTTTCTCCAGCAGCGGCCGCTGCAATATTTTGGGGCGGGTATTCCTGTACAACTAACTCTAGCGCGGATCCGTCATCCTCGTCACTCATTATAGCATTCCCGATAACATAATAGTATAGCATTGCTGATAGCACAATAACATTATAACATTCCTAATGGCATTAATTATATAATAATTAATATGCCCATCTGGTGGAATATAAGTCCAATTTCTAAGTAGAATCGATAGTCAAGTATATATCAGGACTGGCAACTAAATGGCAAATCTGCTCACCTTGTCTGTGGGACAGAACCGATACCACTACGACTATGTGACCTCAGGTTACATGTACTTTAGCCGTTCACCTAAATTTATATGCCAAAATAACCTTCAGACAGGAGTAGTAGTGTCCCGTGAAATCGAGCCCTATTGACCCCAAAAATTTGCATGATTTGTGGAGGAAACGTGGAGGAGAGGTCAAGTGCACTATAGTTCCGGCAGAATGACCAAAAAGCTACCTCCAACACAGGAGAGTTCCAATTGTTGCAGGGAATGTATTCATCCGCGGTGATGCGGTCTGGCGGTGATGCGGTCGCGGGAAAAGGTTCCGCGGAGAAAAAGTAGTCCCCAGACTTTAAACACGCTGCATGGTCCGATGGGGTCGAGTGAGGTATCAAAGTGAAGCATTCGTGAAGGGGCATCTCATGGGCTGGTTGCGGGGTTGAAATATCGGCATTCTGCGCATGCGCGGTGGCCATATGGTATGGAAATAGACGTTTTGGAGCTAGGGGAGCCACTAATGGTCCAATGGGGTCATATGAGGTATCAATGTGAAGTATTCGTGAAGGGGCATCTGACGGGTTGGGTGTGGGGTTGAAATATCGGCATTCTGCGCATGCGCGGTGGCCAAAGGGTATGAAAATAAACGTTTTGGAGCTAGGGGAGTCACTAATGAGCCGATGGAGTTGAGTGAGGTATCAATGTGAAGCCTATGTAAGGGGACATCCGATTGGACTAGGGTCTCTGCCGTTGTTCACATTCTGCGCATGCGCAGACAGGGAATTCTGGGAAAAGGGTGTGGAAATAGACGTTTTAGGGTTTAGGTGAGCCCCTAATGACCCTATGGTGTCGTATGAGGTATCGGTGTGAAGCTGTCGTGAGGGAGCATCCGCCTGGGCTAGTGTCTCGGCCGTTGTCAATAGTCTGTGCATGCGCAGATAGGGAATTGTGGGAAACGGGTATGGAAATAGACGTTTTGGGGTCTAGGTGGGTCCCTGGTGGGCCGATTGGGTCGATTGAGGTATCAAAGTGAAGTATATTTCAAGCATGGGTGGGTGCATGTAAAAGTTTTCCTGAAAAGAAAAACGGAACACGGACTTTATCGAAAAATCCGGGAAAATGCCCATATGGGGTATGGGGGATATATAGGTCGCCGGGCTTAACGGGGCTTGCCTATCAATAGAGTTATCTCCCCCCTAGTTCCAGGGTGGGTGTATGTAAAATTTTTCCTGAAAAAATACGGAACACGGAAAATGCCTATATGGGGTATGGGGAGGGTATAGGACCATCCTGGGAAACGTACTTCTCGAAATTTGCGGTATAGGTTGTGGGGTCTCGTTTTCTTAGTCTCGTCAAGACAAACATGATAGGAAGTGTCGCGGAGCGAATCGTTGAAATTCTTGGAAAAAGTTCAGGGAGACCCATATAGTCCCATACTAGGGGTATAGGACCAATGTTTGTCCCACTGCGAAACCTACTTCTAGACATTTGCGGTATGGTTGTTTGGATTTGTTTTCTTAGTCTCGTCAAGACAAACATGATAGGAAGTGTCCCGGCACGAAACGGTGAAATTTTTGAAAAAAGTTCGAGGTCTGTATATAGACCCATATAGACCCATATACGGGTTATGGGGGTATAGGTCCAATGTTTGTCCCACTGGGAAACTTAATTCTAGACATTTGCGGTATGGTTGTTTGGATTTGTTTTCTTAGTCTCGTCAAGACAAACATGATAGGAAGTGTCCCGACACGAAACGGTGAAATTTTTTGAAAAAGTTCGAGGTCTGTCTATAGCCCCATATAGACCCATATACTGGGGTATAAGCCCAATGTATGTATAAATCCATACTGGGTGGACGTGTTGGAGTCTAAGTGTGTCCCTGGTGGTCCAATGGTGTCGTTTGAGATCTTATTTTGAAGCTCTCATGCAGGAGCACCTGACTACACTAATGGTTCGTACGTTGTAAATATTCTGCGCATGCGCAGCCTGCCCGTAGTATAGAAAGCAGGCATTTTGGTGTGTGGGTGTGTTTGGTTAGAGATGGGCTATTCACGGTTTGAATGGGTTATGTGAGGTATCAATGTGAAGCCTATGTAATGGAGCACGGTCCAAGTTCATTCAAGTTCAAGTTCAAGTTTATTGCACCAAACACCTGGTATAGGGCAGAGTACAAACAAAACAAAGTAAAAATGCTACCCCAAGTATAAGGTTAAGAACAAGAATACCAATGAAGTCAGAAATACAGTTTTACGTTCCGTCATATCATAGGTATTCATAAATGTAGCTCTTTTATTGAGAGAGAGAGAGAGAGAATTAGGGTTTAACGTCGCATTCTCTTTTATTGAGCTGACACTGTACTAGACTACAAGTATCTTATCTATAGCCTATACTGAACATAATATGTAGGCTAAATATAGCCATGAACATTCACAGAACGTAAACAGAATGCATACATTACTATATATATATCATGGTAGTATGTCAAGTCTCTTGTTGTACCAACTGTATAGGTTATCACCAATCAGGTTTATTTGAAGGCGATCATTATTGGTTAATAAATACACAAATTTACCATCCGGTGTCAAATTACAACACATATAAGGGAAGTGGGAAGAGGTGCCGACATACTGACTGCGTCACATGACTTCACAGAATAGTCTTCTGGTTAACCTATTCTAAAGCACATACCAAGAATCTCCAACTGATTCGTATATGTGTTGTATCTCAGGTACGCTTATTGCACCTGTTCATGTGGCAACTTGATGATATGACCACACGGCCCCTAGCACCGGCATAAGCGGTATTAGATACAAATCTAGAGAGCTATGATGGAAATGCCTGACAACTCGTATACTGGTAATTGGTGAGCTGTTTCGCTGTGCAATAACTCGCACATTGAGATTGCGAGCTGTATCGTCGTCAGATGTAAATGACGGCATTTAACACAAAAGACTAGTCTGTAATGCCCGATGTCGACCCAGCATCAACTTCCCACAAGTGCCAACATATATCAAAGACCAAAAGGTCTGTACAGGGGGCGGGCCTCGGGGACGAAACATCCACCAGCAGAATCTCGCCATATACAGGAAAAAGACAATATTTGTCTCATTTATTTTGTCAAAAAGAATTTTTCTCTCAATATTGAAAATTTGGCACTGCATAACAAAGTGGAATTCGTCCTCTCTTATATTACATTTGGGGCATAAGCGTTGCTCCACAGGTGTGATTGGACGCGTATGTCTACCAGTCTCAATTTTCAGTTTGTGATTACTGAGACGTAATTTTGCTAGGAATGTTCTCACTTTGGTGTTACGAATCAGAAGCAGATATTCCTCTAACTTAATATTGTTTTTTAATATACGATATGTTCTCATTTTGTTACTTGATCCATCAGCATGGTCCTGCATAGATTGGTTGAATTGGTATTCAAAGTGAGAGTTTAGGGCTTGTATTATTTGTGATTGAGAGCATTGTTTATGATCTAGGCCTAACGTATCGTTGATATATTTAGTAAGTTTGTACAGCCAACCAGTTCGATGCTGACATAATTTACGTTGTTCTTCTAAGGCATGATAAGTTAGCCTGTCTGGGTAACTGTTAATATAATCATAATATTTTATGGCCCTTACAGCAATGTCAAGCATCAATGGATATATCCCTAATTCTGCTCTCGCACCATTATTATTCGTTGTTCTATGAACCCCTAGAAGCCTTTTACAGAATCTATTCTGAATTTTTTCGGGATTTAAAGTGTCCGTGTTTTTTCTAAGTAGATAATCTGTCCCCCATACTTCCGAACCATACAATATAACTGGCTTTATTAAAGTTTTATATAAATGACAAGAAATATCTATTGGGATATTTCTATGTTCTAGATTGTTATGCAGGGCATAAGATGCACGTAATCCTTTATTTCCTAACATAGTGGTGCATTCATTAAAATTTCCAGTTCTGAAAAAAGTCACTCCAAGATATTGGTAACTGTCTGCAATTTCTAATTCTGTGTCATTTAATCGCCAGCTGTGATCTACACATTTAGGTCCTCTCTTGAATATAACAATTTTTGTTTTTTCAAAGTTTGCGTTTAGTTTATTAATTTGACAAAATATGTCTAGACTGTTCAGGCATCTTTGTAGGCCTTCAGGCGATTCGGACATTAACATAAGATCATCTGCAAATAGAAGATGTGATACATTGAATCCATTCAATTGAACGGGATCAGAATCCTGTGGTATAAAGTTTTTTATATTATCGATAAATATATTGAAGAGTGTTGGAGATATGCTACACCCTTGTCGAACTCCTACATGGGATTGGAAATTGTCCGACATTTCATCATTGACCTTGAGTTTATACTTGATGTTATCATATAAAGATGTTAGTATGGAGAATATTTTACCATTTATGTCCATTTCCTTTAATTTGTCAAAAAGAAGATCGCGGTTGACAGAGTCAAAAGCTTTCCTGAAATCAACGAAACATGTATAAACTGGTTTCTTATTGGATTGATATTTATCAATTATAGTGCGGAGTGTGAATATGTCATCAGTATATATGTTATATATGTTATATATATATATATAATATGTTATCGGTGACGTCATCAGTACGAGTAGTAGCGAAAGTGTGCATTTTGAGCAGTGAAGGAAGGTATTTGGGGTAGAGATGCTCCATCCTCAGTCCGAATGCGTCGTGTGGGGTGTCATCTTGTAGTTCTCGGGGTGCAGACCTCGATTTGAGGGTTGTACACACAATCTGTGACGTCATTGGTGACGTCATCAGTAGGAGTAGTAGCGAAAGTGAGCATTTTGGGGCAGTGAAAGATGGTATTTGGTGTAGAGATGGACCATCCTTGGTCCGAATGCGTCATGGGAGGGTCATGTTGTAGCTCTCGGGGTATAGATCCCGATTTGAGGGATATCCACACCATCATCAGTACGAGTAGTAGCGAAAGTGGGCATTTTTTAGCAGTGAAGGATGTTATTTGGTGTAGAGATGGACCATCCGCGGTGCGAATGCGTCGTGTGAGGTGTCATCTTGTAGCAACGCCCACCAACGCCATTCTTAATGCTTCAACGCCCTGGTGAAATAGCTCAGAAGCTCTGATATTCCATGGAATTGTCACTAATTCTTCGAAATGCAGTGACGCCCGTCAACGCCCGTCGTTACACCTTAACACTCTAACATAACGCCATGATATAGACCGGAGAGAGAACAACAACAGCAACAACAACAACAAGGATGACACATGAGAGAACAACAACAACAAGAAGTTTTTTTCATATAGTTTATTCTCCCCAATGTTACATCATACCCACGCTGGGGGAGCCGCGTTGGATATATTTACAATTCAAGAAGATTCTTGTCCAATGAGAGGCCACCATTTGCATCTGTCATATTCGTTCCTGTCCGTTAGATGTATTCTTGTCCAATCAGAAGTCTCCATTTCAGAAAGTTCCATCTTCGGCCATGTTCGCTCTGAACCGTTTATTCTAATCATCGTCGGGCAGGCCAGGATACCGTTGAGGCAAAATATCCTTAGATAGTTGTTTGCGCATTCTGAGTATCTATCAGTGCATGGGTGAATGCTTTCATCCGATGGGGGTGGTGGTCAGTTTAACCACGAAGAACGTAACATTGGTGACCCTCTCCACTATCCACTTGGTGTTGGGGCGCTGTTCATAGGCCCATTTCAAGGGATCCACAGTGTCCACTTGGTCCAGCACGGGCTCTAGCGACGCCCGATTGGTGATTGTGAAAGGATGGTCGTACACTGGGTTGATGGCACTGGAATAGAAATAGCTCAATTCACCCGTCATCTTATGGCATAAGATGTACCCAAATGCTACATTTAATGTGAAGGATGTAGGTTGGTCATTAAATACTCTATACTACAATCCCTCATCAGGACCTTATTGACCGTATAAGTTCATTAATAGTATCTGTGTTCAAGAAAACTGATCGTAGATATATTAATGTCGGAAACCATAAAGCATTCTTTAGCTCGACTACATACAAGAGATATCATTCATGGGATGTTTCTTTGTTTATAGAGTTGCTTGAATTTCTCATTAAAAATATCTATGTGAAATTTGGCAACACAATATATCAGCAGCATATAGGTATTCCAGTGGGTACTATTTGTGCACCCCTGTTGGCTGACCTGTATCTGTTCTCTTATAAATATGACTATATGCAGGCGCTTTCAAAAACGGATCCATTCAAAGCCCGTTCCTTCTCATTCACCAAACGCTATATAGACGATCTTCTCGCTGTGGATAATCGCTATATATATATAAATCACGCAGTGAAGGATATATATCCACCTTCACTGGATTTGAAGGAAACTACAGATAGCCCTACAGGCACATCTTATTTAGATCTCTACCTCTATAAAAATGAAGCGGGCATTCTCTCTCGTCGACTTTATGATAAAAGAGATGATTACAATTTCGACATCGTAAACTATCCCTTTCTGGATAGTAATATTCCAGTGGGACCTGCATATGGCGTATACATATCTCGCTTAGTAGCATTTGCTAGATCCTGTGTTAAATGTGATGATTTTAATCAACGTCACAAAACATTGTTGCAGAAACTTATAAAACAGGGCTATTCCACCAAGCGCCTCCACTCAAAGTTTCTCAAATTTGGCGATACATATCGCATGCTGATAGCAAAATACGAACGTAGCGTGCAAGATCTATGGGGCTACGTTTCGTAACATGTGTCTAATTCCGCTTAACCCGGGGCTAGGGGCCGTATGAACCCATGTACTTCAAGATCCTCATGGTACTCATATGAACAGTCACAATCAAAGCGTGACTGAGATACATCATTCTTTAGATGACGACTTTACAACGAATATTATGGATTAAGAATACTGATCAGCGATACGGATTTGATATTTTTGGAACATCATGATGTCTTGCCGGCATCATTGAAAACTGTTGACCGCTTCTCTCTTGCAGGAAACAAGCCTATGTTTATGTATACTATGATTGTCTTTTTGAATTTGGTGCTAATACTGTTATATGGAATATGGAATAGGTCTTTGGATTATGGACGCGGATATTCTCTAATGGACGACGGCTGGATTATGAATGACGGACTAGACGCTTGTAATTGAAGATGGCTTCCACGTAGCTGCGTAGACGGGCGAGGTCGGTCAGTCGGAAATTGTACAACTCCAATATAGGGCGATGACGGTGGAAACAGTGTCGGATCATGGACCAATGGCGTCGATACATCTCACTCACTGGATGATCTTCGGGTAAGAGATCGCTGGGAACATCCACCACATCTTCCAGAAAATGTTCGTTGTTGTCAGGCGTATGACTGGGAACAGCAATGGTAGGGACCGGCTGGATATCCAGGGCTTCTGAGCTGTGGGTATAGGCGGGCTCTCCGTGATCGTATCACCAGTGGCATTCGTCTCCCCGGGTTCATATTCAGTGAGTCTGTCCCTCCTGGGTGCCTCTTTAGTGGAAAGTTGTCCCTCATGCCGTGGTGACGGCCCATGAATCAAACGCTCATGCCGTTTTAACTGACTGGGTCGTTTGAAGAGTTGACCACATTCTTCGCATGGACGCTTGGGTGGCCCCTGAATTGAACTTTCATGGCGCTGTAAATGATCCGGGCGCTGAAACGACAGTGTAGGCCTACATATCGTACAGCTGGCGGTTCCGTCGTGCTTGGTAGCCTCATGGCGGCGCAAGTCGTGCAGACGAGTGAATGATTTCGAGCACGTAGTACAAGTGAACATCTTGGTGGTTGACAGAGTGTCTGATAAAACGGCCAGGCCGCTTCCCTTTTATAGCAAGCTAGCTGGTGATCTATTTTTAGCACAATCAGTTCAACTTGGACGTCAGCGACAAGAACCCGGATGTAGGCGCGAACGTCAAGAACAATCAACCGCCATGGGTTCTTCTGTTCTCAGATGCATTACGATACAAACTGAAATATCCGGATAGTTTCCGTTATCTGTGACGTCATCGGTGACGTCATCAATACGAGTAGTAGCGACAGTGGGCATTTTAGGAAAGTCCAGGAAGGTATTTGGGGTAGAGATGGACCCTCCTTGGTCCGAATGTGTCGTGTGGGGTGTCATTTTGTAGCTCTCGGGGTGTAGACCCCGATTTGAGGAATGTTCACAGCATCTTTGACGTCATCGATGACGTCATCAGTACGAGTAGTAGCGAAAGTGGGAATTTTGGGGCAGTGAAGGAAGGTATTTGGTGTAGAGATGGACCATCCTTGGTCCGAATGCCTCCTGTGGGGTGTCATTGTCCTGTATTGTGCCATATTTGTCCTGTATTATACAATATATGTTCTGTATTATACCAAATCTGTGCTGTATTATACAGTATCTGTCCTGTATTATACCAAATCTGTGCTGTATTATACCACAGGTTTCTGTATTGTACCATATATGTCATGTATTATACATTATACGTTCTGTATTATACAATCGGATAGCGGTTGTCGTGAATAACAACAAGTTCAGCAATGTTTATATAGTTTATTATCCCCAATGTAACATCATACCCAGGCTGGGGGAGCCGCCCTGGGTATGTTTAGTATGTTAACAGCAAAACAAATTGAAATATCAAACACCATGTTTTATTATTTAACGCACCGTCACATTAGGTACAAGTGTTTACTGAGCTCAAGTCAACGAGCATGTAGACATAGAAGTATGTGCGGCATGTTATGGTATTCGTCAGTGCATGGGTGACGCATTCAACCGATGGCGGTGGTCGGTCAGCTTGGAAAAGAAAAACGTGACATTGGTTACCCTCTCTACCACCCATTGTATGTTGGGGCGTTGACGATGTGCCCATCTCAAGGCATCCACTGTGTCCAGTATCTCCAGTATCGTCTCTAGTGACCTCCGGTTAATGATGGTGAACGGCTGGTCAGACACATAGATATTATTGCCGGGATAATAATACCGTAACTGGCCCGTCTTTTTGTGACGTAAGATGTACCCGAAAGCGACATTCAATTTGAAGGCCGTAGTTTGATCTTTGAAGATGGCTTCCACGTAGCTGCGTAGACGGGTGCGGTTGGTCAGTGGAAATTGTAAATATCTTGAATAGGGCCATGAGGGTGGAAACAGTGCCGTGTCATGGACCAATGGCGCCGATCGATGTCACTCACTGGATGGTTGTCCTGTAAGAGATCGCCCAGAAAATGTTTGATGTTGTCAGGCGTATGACTCGAAACCGTAACGCTGGGGCCCGGCTGGATATCCAGGCTCTTCTGAACTGTGGGTATAGGCGGGCTCTCCTTCATCGCATCACCAGTGGCGTTCGTCTCCCCGGCTTATCTTCACTGGGTCTGACCTTCCGCGGCTCCTCTTCAGTAGGAAGTTGTCGCTCATGCCATGGTACCGGGGCATGAATCAAACGTGTCGCAGCAACTGACTGCGTCGTTTGAAGAGTTGACCACACTCCTCGCATGGACGCTTGGGTGGCCCATGAATTGAACGTTCGTGGCGCAGTAAAGCATCTTCCCGATTAAATGACCGTGCGCAGGTTATACAAGTATACAGTTCATCGTTGTGGGTGGAGGCCTCGTGGCGTCGTAATTTATCTAGACGAGTAAACTGCTTCTGGCAAGTTGTGCAAGTGAACATCTTGGTGGTTGACAGAGTTTCTGATGAAACGGCCAGGCCTCTTCCCTTTTATAGCATGCTAGCTGGTGATCTATTTTTAGCACACTCAGTTCAACTATCCCCAAGTCGAGGGCCGAGTCGTGACATCTTCGTTAACCTCCGTGTCTCTTCGGGCATCTCCGTGTCTCTTCCGTCACCTCCGTAACTATCCAGCTGCTCCCGTGTAAACCCCGATGTACCCGTATGGAACACACAGCTAAAAGGCCCCGGATAGAAGTACCCGGATTTAGGCGCGGATGTCATTGACAAGAGCCCGGATGTACAAGAACATGGATGTACCCGGATGTAAAAGTTCCCGGATGCAAAAGTGCCCGGATGTTTACGAATGTTCCACCATTCCGGACTTCTATCAGGTCCATGTCCAGAAGCTCTCATGTCCTGCATGTGAATAGTCATATTGTGTGTGTATGCATGTGTGTATGCGTCTGTGTGTGTGTGTGTGTGTGTGTGTGTGTGTGTGTGTGTGTGTGTGCAGCGTGTATGTGTGTGTGTGTGTAGGCGTGTGTGCGTGTGTATGTGTGTGTGTATGTATGCCTCTGTGTGTGTATGTGTGTGCTTGCGAGTGTGTTTCTTGGATCGGCGCTCTTGGAGCTTAAAGCCTGTGGAGCTCAGAGCTCGGAAGTGACATTTGCATATGACTTCTGTGAGGTCACTTCCGCTTCCGTTCACGTGACCGGAACTGACCTTTGACCCCGGCGCGCGCTGTGTAAAGGTTTCCACCGCGGTGGAAACCTTTGCGCGCCGGGGTCAAACGTATGTGTCCGATGAAACTGGGGAGGGGAGGGAAAGATTTTATTTGTATGGTCAAGTGTACATATTCTTGTTTGGCAGATCGTATTTCATCAAAGAAAAAGGTGGGGCACCCTCTCCACAGAGTAGGCATTTTACACCAAAAATAAAAATATCTGAACCCATGGGGACCAATAAACATAATCTATAGGTGTTGTACCATGTTATTATGTCGAGCGTTTATTTTCCAGTTTGCACAAACAAACAAAGAAATCGGCGGTCACACAACATTCGTCAAACGTATGCTGACCGACAGAGCATGACGTCATCGGGGACCAACATGTGATCTTCCGTGGTATGAATGAATTAGATACATACACCCGCCCGTTAGTTTCATATAATTTTGCATGGTACAGTCACTTGCAAAAGGTTGAAAATCATCCGTGCAGGTCTGTTTGTGTATGAAAAATGGCGGCCCACGGCCAATTTCACCGGATCCTGGTTGATTTCCAATCGTAGCCCCATCTACACACTCTGACGCAAGAATCGGACTAGGCCAACCCTCTTGTAGGCGACGGTGATGTCCCCTGATTCGCACATTTCCATCTATTTTGCCTGTATTAGGGGTGGTCATTTTTTGTGGATTTTAAAAACCCCAGTACATGACAAACACAAACAAGTCTAGACATGTACAAAGGTCACGCCTCATTCACCCAAACCGGAAGTGACGTCATACCGGGACCTGGGTCACGTCATATGCAAATTTCTGAGGTCAAAGGTAAATAGGGCTCGATTTAACGGGACACTATCTCAAGTGCACTCATTGACCTTTGACCAACCTTGCACCCCTCCCGATTAATAGTGGTTTGGCCGAGTTCAAAGGTCAATGAGGCTCGATAAGCATAGGGACTACTTTTTCTCCACGAAAGATTTTTCCCACGACCGCATTACCGCCAGACCGCATCACCGCGGAAGAATATACATGCCCAGGGGCCCTTCGCCGGAACTATAGTGACCCGGACTTACTTCCCCCTAGATTGGAACTCTTCTGTGTTGGAGGTGGGAAAGGTCAGTCACGTGACGTCATCTCATTTGCATAAATAATAAGGAATTTAACTTTTATATACTACTACCCCATGTGGCCGCTATCTTGAATTTACCCATGATCCTCTCCTCGTGGGGTTATGCAAATAGGCTCAAAATGACCCCAATATGATAAACTATAAAGCCATGGAGTGTCAGCTCTTAATTTCTTGTCACAGAAAGTTTGGTAGCCCCCCCCCCCCCCTCCCCGGCATGGTTGGGTTCACGGCAAACATCTTGAAGTGTTCTACTCAAAATTATATTCATAGCGAGGACAAATATTTGGGGAAATCATGGTTTCATTCGTGTTATGAAAGGCATAATGGTTGTCGAAATATATCGATCTTCTGAAGGTTATTATTACTTTCACATAGCGCGATTTAGAATATCGAAACAGTCGATAAAATGGCCTAATGACCCTTCATTTTCATTGGTCATTTATCTCGGGGCCCGAGATAAATAAGTCGGGGCCCGAGATAATTATCTCGGGATCCCGAGATAATAAGTCGGGCCCGAGATAATTAAGTCGGGGTCTGAGATAATATCACGGGATCCCGAGATAATAAGTCGGGGCCCGAGATAATTAAGTCGGGGCCCGATATAATATCACGGGATCCCGAGATAATAAGTCGGGGCCCGAGATAATATCACGGGATCCCGAGATAATAAGTCGGGGCCCGAGATAATTTTTATTTTTTTTTTCATGTCCTTGTTTGATTTTAGGTCCTTGTGTGACCCCCCCCCCCCTCCCCCCAATTAAATATAAATATAATTTCAGCCTTTTCGGCTGATATATTTCCCATTCGAAATTCTTAATTTGAAGTTTAAACTGAATTTTAAATTGAAATTCTGGTACAAAATAAACTTTTATACTTAAGATTCAAATTCAAACTTCAAGGGTCAGATTCAATTTTCAACTTTAAAATTCGAATTTCAAATTCCAGTATCAATTCAAATTTAAAATTTGATATAAGCTTAAAATAACAATTCAAATTCCAAGTTGATCAGTTTATTTAGGATGATGACCCGAAATTAATGTGAAGCTTCTTCTGATTTATTTTGTAGCATACATGTGCGCTTGATGCTTCCCTTTCATAGTAAAACACTTGGCATTCTTAAACGGACATTTTCGGCAACGCTATGGCATAGGAAGTCTCATTGAATAGGTAATATCGCGGACAAAAGAAAGACTATGCAAACTTACAACAGATCCTCTTTCAATTACATTTTGTGAGTCTTACACCAGATAATCGTTGCCACAAGCTTCTTACATATTTTCACCTAACACGATCATTGTAGATATCAACATGAGCGATCCAACTAACACATGGCAGCATTAGTCATGTCCGTCTTAGACTGTTACAGACAAGGCAGATATGTACCATGCGCTGTGGTGTTGAGGTTTTGGATCACATCTGCTAATCCATATTCATGAAGGTCGATTAACTTTCAGCAACGATTGTGCCATTGAAAAGTAACCAGCAATCCCAAGAACCAGTTCGTGAGTTACGCTTGACGTGATACCACTACCCTCCCAGAGGGTCTCGACAAGTGCACCCGACTGTAATCAGATTAAAACATATCAAAACATTCTACAAATAACAAACATCAAATAAATACATCACATAAATACAACACTCTGCTACATTTATATATACAAAGTTTCAGTGTTTTTTATGTTGAATTCAGAGACGTCTGTCTCCACCTTAGGGGAGCCGGAGAATATTCGTTCTGCTTGATGATTATGAACACCCATAGTTAGGAGAAAGAAATGTGAGAACTAGTTTAGACACACCCACATCTACACCATGTGCACCTTAAACAGATTTACAGGGAGATTCTAGGTCACTCAAATACAGAATCTAAGCCGAGTAAGACACACGTGAAAAAGAACTTCAGCACTCGTGTGACATTCTCTTTTCATAAGGTGTAGGTGGATCAGCGTGATTTCGTAATCATGGTAATGGTGAAAGTAGACGGATGAGAAATTACCTGGCTATATATTCACATCAATAATCATTGTCACATCCTCTTCTACAATGGATCGGCTTTGAGGGGACATCATGACAGGTATTGTTTATATCATGTCAGGTATTGTTTATATCATGTCAGGTATTGTTTATATCATGTCAGGTATTGTTTATATCATGTCAGGTATTGTTTATATCATGTCAGGTATTGTTCACATCATGTCAGGTATTGTTCACATCATGTCAGGTATTGTTTACATCATGACAGGTATTGTTTATATCATGTCAGGTATTGTTTATATCATGTCAGGTATTGTTTATATCATGTCAGGTATTGTTTATATCATGTCAGGTATTGTTCACATCATGTCAGGTATTGTTCACATCATGTCAGGTATTGTTTACACCATGTCAGGTATTGTTTACACCATGTCAGGTATTGTTTACATCATGTCAGGTATTGTTTATATCATGTCAGGTATTGTTTATATCATGTCAGGTATTGTTTATATCATGTCAGGTATTGTTCACATCATGTCAGGTATTGTTCACATCATGTCAGGTATTGTTTACACCATGTCAGGTATTGTTCACATCATGTCAGGTATTGTTTACATCATATCAGGTATTGTTCACATCATGTCAGGTATTGTTCACATCATGTCAGGTATTGTTCACATCATGTCAGGTATTGTTTACATCATGTCAGGTATTGTTCACATCATGTCAGGTATTGTTTACACCATGTCAGGTATTGTTCACATCATGTCAGGTATTGTTTACATCATATCAGGTATTGTTCACATGATGTCAGGTATTGTTCACATCATGTCAGGTATTGTTCACATCATGTTAGCTATTGTTTACATGATGTCAGGTATTGTTTACATCATGGGCTATTGATATACACGAATAGACCTACCTACGAATATAAGTTATATATATATATTCATGGTTTTTGAAAGCGAGTAATGTTGGCTGATATCATGATATATATAACCTGAAGGGTAAGGTGGGAAACTGGGACGTAGTGAAGAAATTATAGGCTTAGTTAACTTTCGGTCTATCATATTAGGTTTACCAGATCCTGACTTGGAGATTTCCCCATTACCTTTACATGTATGTACGATGTGGTTCACTCGTCCGACCTACTCAGAGCTAAAGCTAGAAAACGCACATAATTTATTTACCACACCTGAGTGACTATGATTGCCGGAAAGTGTAGGATAGATTTGTAAGTGAGTATAACATGTATAACGTACCTGTTCATTCCTCTATACTAAGTAACCTGATCTTTACCTGGATTCACCCTATATCTACATGGTATGGACGTCAGTGAATTCAATTAAATTATATCCATTTACGCTGTAGGCTATTCCTAATTATTTTGCCAGGTGTTTTCAAATATATTAAATCACTGCACGATGTAAATCATTTCCGACATTATGTACCGTACTTATTGTGTACAATTTGCTTCCATTCCGGTATCAAAGTCCACCATTTCCTGCATGAAATACATATGTGCAACCTGTGTAAATCGACTATACTTGACAGCAGATTATAATGTCGATTGTGACCGGAGTTCTACTTTATCAAAGTTCGCATACCTTAAAGGATGTGTGATGGTTACCCGAGAATAACTCCCTCGGACACTCGGGTGTGTATATATATATTGTCCTGGCCTGAACAGCTGCCCTTTATGACGTAAAATGCAGGGCGCGTTGCTGCTAAGTTTGACATTCGCGTAGATACCGAAATAAGACACCGAGAACACATAAGTACATTTACCGGTACTGAGAGCGCAGATTTCATCTTTTCACACGTCCAATGGCGTTCCCTACTGCCCATCTGATTTTATTGACCAATCTGGCTGCATTTGCTTCCTCTGTTTGGAACTGTTTGGAAGCGTTGTCCAGGAATGCAGGACATTATGTCTGGAAGCCACACTCTCCTAAGAAAGCCTACCAAGGGCATAATACTCCCTCATTGTTGACTTCAAATTCACTCCTTCGTTTACCCGATGTAATTGTGAACCAGATATTTTTCTGGTGTGGCCTCAACGCGTATTCTTAAGACAACACTCCCCCTTCGACTTGTTAAATGGTACACAGCGAGAATTATATATTCATATATTATATATAACGAGAACAGTTCAGAGAAATACACATTCCCTCGTTATTCTACCTGGGAAGTCTTGCTGATCCATGAAAATAACCCCAGCCATGGGTGTGCTACAAACGGGTAGAGTCTCTAAAGATTGTTTCACGTAACACAAATAAATCCAAATCTGATATATTAGGCAAATCAATAAAAAAAAATAAGAAGACAAAAGTTTTGATCCAAAATGTGACTAGAGCTCATAGCTCAACAAACTGGTCGCCACACTGTTTTCGAAAGCGAACAGCCTAACAACTGGACTACGACGACATCTGCCTCAATACATTTTGTACTTGCCCACATAACGTTACTGGTAGAATACACACGGAGCATTTGCACAATTTTTTATTTTGGTTCATACTTCATGTAAAGATCACGAGACAATGCATACAATAGCCAAGTCTGGGGACAATATGTGTCTAGGCCTGTGCCTTTTCAGCGACACAAGGACCCAGACAATAGTTCCTACAGAATAGAATAGAATTTATTTGCTAATTACAAGCGCCCATATAAGGCATGAGAATCACAGAATAACAGTTAATGATTACAATTGATTTGACCTTAATTTTGATGAAATATTACACCTCAAACCAGAATATTTCAACCGATTGCAACACTAAGAATTGTGATAATAAATACACACAAATTGTTTAGGTTTGAGTTGCCATATTTTTATATAAAGAGGAATCCCTCTAGAAAATGTCTCTAAAATGTCGAAAGAGCATATCCGACTGTTTTCAAACTTGAATAAACTAGTTTAAAGCAAATGAGCATCACCATTTCGCATGATAAGAAACTTCAGCATTTAACAGTACAGGACAATCACGTTCCGCGGTTTCACTTTCAAATGAAAATCATGTTCACTACCGTCACATCCGAAGGAGTTATTCTCGGGTAACCATCATACATCGTGTTAAGTATTAAGTATTAAGATGGAAGATAATGTGGATATATCTAATGTGGTTGGTTTAAACAGATGTCGGTATTCACAGGCTTCACTGTCAGAATACTCTATTATATCTTCACTGTGACTATCTTCTGGTCAGAATACTCTATTATATCTTCACTGTGACTATCTTCTGGTCAGAATACTCTATTATATCTTCACTGTGACTATCTTCTGGTCAGAATACTCTATTATATCTTCACTGTGACTATCTTCTGGTCAGAATACTCTATTATATCTTCACTGTGACTATCTTCTGGTCAGAATACTCTATTATATCTTCACTGTGACTATCGTCTGGTCAGAATAATCTATTATATCTTCACTGTGGCTATCTTCTGGTCAGAATACTCTATTATATCTTCACTGTGACTATCTTCTGGTCAGAATACTCTATTATATCTTCACTGTGACTATCTTCTGGTAAGAATACTCTATTATATCTTCACTGTGACTATCTTCTGGTCAGAATACTCTATTATATCTTCACTGTGACTATCTTTTGGTCAGAATATTCTATTATATCTTCACTGTGACTATCTTCTGGTCAGAATACTCTATTATATCTTCACTGTGACTATCTTCTGGTCAGAATACTCTATTATATCTTCACTGTGACTATCTTTTGGTCAGAATATTCTATTATATCTTCACTGTGACTATCTTCTGGTCAGAATACTCTATTATATCTTCACTGTGACTATCTTCTGGTCAGAATATTCTATTATATCTTCACTGTGACTATCTTCTGGTCAGAATACTCTATTATATCTTCACTGTGACTATCTTCTGGTCAGAATACTCTATTATATCTTCCCACAACCATTTCATTTTATCGTCCACATATAATTTGACACCCTTCGCCGATATCTGAATTGACATTTATGATGGTAAGTAGACCATTTGCAGTCTGGGAATTGCTTGTCATCACAGGCCCTCAAACAAGTGTTGGGGTTGGTTTTAGGGTAAAGTGTCGAAATATGGGATATCTATACATAACTCCAAACAATTTTTCGGGGCAGATATATGTGGGGTTTTGGTTGCAAACTATCACGTTTCTTGGAAAGTGCATAATATAAGGACCATAAAAACATAATAACGTGTGTCTGACCTACTAACGTGTGTCTGACCTACAACTTGGCGAGCTGTCTATGCATGTCACATCTCGCGCCCATATTCATTGCATGTCTACAGTGTTCTTTTTTTTTTACTTCAGTATGGTCGTTCTCTGCTGCTCAGGTGTGCTTGATAGTGATCTTCACAGGTGAGATAACGAACTTTATCTCTATGCACACACTAACTTGGTTAAATTAACCAGTCCTTGAAATGAGGTGAACAACGAAAAACAATATATTTCATGGAATTGACCGTATTACATATATATAACAATATATTTTGTGGAATTGACCGTATTACAGATATATAACAATATATTTCATGGAATTGACCGTATTACAGATATATAACAATATATTTCATGGAATTGACCGTATTACAGATATATAACAATATATTTTGTGGAATTGACCTTATTTCAGATATATAACAATATATACTTTATGGAATTGACCGTTTTACAGATATATAGGCTAACAATATATTTTATGGAATTGAACGTATTTCAGATATATAACAATATACAATTATTGCATGTTATAGAGTGGGACATCAGGATTTGTCAGCTCGAGACAAGTGATGTACAACGAGCGCGCAGGACCGAATGTCCTATTTGAATAAAATGGGGACTTTATAATCATGTGAATGAGGATTGTACGGTGAAATAAGCATATCGTGTTCAACGCTGCGCCACCGTTGTTGATCTCAAATCGTCGTGTCAAGATCGGCTGTTCGATCAGGGTTTGTTTGTCGACTCAATCGTCGTGTCAAGATCGACTGTTCGATCAGGGTTTGTTTGTCGGCTCAATCGTCGTGTTAAGATCGGCTGTTCGATCAGGGTTTGTTTGTCGACTCAATCGTCGTGTCAAGATCGGCTGTTCGATCAGGGGTTTACTCGGTCGACTCCAATCGTCGTGTCGATCGACCGTCTTGATCAGGCCTGTTTGTCGACTCAATCGTCGTGTCAACATCGACCGGGTTCGATCATTTGTTTGTCGACTCACCTGTCGTGTCAAGATCGCACTGCTCGATCAGGGGCTTGCCTAGTCGACTCAATCGTCGCAAGTCAAGATCGACTGTCTGATCAGGGATTGCTTGTCGACCACCAATCGTCGTGTCAAGATCGACCGTTCGATCAGGGCTTGTTTGTCGACTCAATCGTCGTGTCAAGATCGACCGTTCGATCAGGGCTTGCCTTGTCGACTCAATTTGTCGTGTCAAGATCGGCTGTTCGATCTCGGTTTGTTTGTCGACTCACTGTCGTATCAAAGATCTGACCGTTCGATCAGGGACTTGGTTTGTCGACTCAATCGTCGTGTCAAGATCGACTGTTCGATCAGGGCTTGTTTGTCGACTCAATCGTCGTGTCAAGATCGACTGTTCGATCAGGGCTTGTTTGTCGACTCAATCGTCGTGTCAAGATCAGCTGTTCGATCTCGGTTTGTTTTGTCGACTCAATCGTCGTATCAAGATCGACTGTTCGATCAGGGCTTGTTTGTCGACTCAATCGTCGTGTCAAGATCGACTGTTCGATCAGGGCTTGTTTGTCGACTCAATCGTCGTGTCAAGATCGACTGTTCGATCAGGGCTTGCTTGTCGACTCAATCGTCGTGTCAAGATCAGCTGTTCGATCTCGGTTTGTTTGTCGAATCAATCGTCGTATCAAGATCGACTGTTCGATCAGGACTTGTTTGTCGACTCAATCGTCGTGTCAAGATCGACTGTTCGATCAGGGCTTGTTTGTCGACTCAATCGTCGTGTCAAGATCGACTGTTCGATCAGGGCTTGTTTGTCGACTCAATCATCGTGTCAAGATCGGCTGTTCGATCTCGGTTTGTTTGTCGACTCAATCGTCGTGTCAAGATCCACTGTTCGATCAGGGCTTGTTTGTCGACTCAATCGTCGTGTCAAGATCGACTGTTCGATCAGGGCTTGTTTGTCGACTCAATCGTCGTGTCAAGATCGACTGTTCGAGCAGGGCTCGTTTGTCGACTCAATCGTCGTGTCAAGATCGGCTGTTCGATCTCGGTTTGTTTGTCGACTCAATCGTCGTATCAAGATCGACTGTTCGATCAGGGCTTGTTTGTCGACTCAATCGTCGTGTCAAGATCGACTGTTCGATCAGGGCTTGTTTGTCGGCTCAATCGTCGTGTCAAGATCGACTGTTCGATCAGGGCTTGTTTGTCGACTCAATCGTCGTGTCAAGATCGACTGTTCGATCAGGGCTCGTTTGTCGACTCAATCGTCGTGTCAAGATCGGCTGTTCGATCTCGGTTTGTTTGTCGACTCAATCGTCGTATCAAGATCGACTGTTCGATCAGGGCTTGTTTGTCGACTCAATTGTCGTGTCAAGATCGACCGTTCGATCAGGGCTTGTTTGTCGGCTCAATCGTCGTGTCAAGATAGACTGCTCGATCAGGGCTTGTTTGTCGGCTCAATCGTCGTGTCAAGATAGACTGCTCGATCAGGGCTTGTTTGTCGACTTAATCGTCGTGTCAAGATCGAATGTTCGATCAGGGCTTGTTTGTCGACTCATTGGTCGTGTCAAGATCGACTGTTCGATCAGGGTTTGTTTGGCGACTCAATCGTCGTGCCAAGATCGACTGTTCGATGAGGACTTGTTTGTCGGCTCAATCGTCGTGTCAAGATCGACTGTTCGATCTGTGCTTGTTTGTCGACTCAATCGTCGTGTCAAGATCGGCTGTTCGATCTCGGTTTGTTTGTCGACTCAATGGTCGTATCAAGATCGACTGTTCGATCAGGGCTTGTTTGTCGACTCAATCGTCGTGTCAAGATCGACTGTTCGATCAGGGCTTGTTTGTCGACTAAATCGTCGTGTCAAGATCGACTGTTCGATCAGGGCTTGTTTGTCGACTCAATCGTCGTGTCAAGATCGGCTGTTCGATCTCGGTTTGTTTGTCGACTCAATCGTCGTGTCAAGATCGACTGTTCGATCAGGGCTTGTTTGTCGACTCAATCGTCGTGTCAAGATCGACTGTTCGATCAGGGCTTGTTTGTCGACTCAATCGTCGTGTCAAGATCGACTGTTCGATCAGGGCTTGTTTGTCGACTCAATTGTCGTGTCAAGATCGGCTGTTCGATCTCGGTTTGTTTGTCGACTCAATCGCATAATTTGGATGAGTAACATTCTCGGTGATCTGACGTACCTTTTCAAAAGATGCTAAATTTATTTCAATCAATTACCAAATCACATTCACTAATTTCTATCACCAACGGGCCGACGTATACACATCAGGTCGACGAAGATACACATCAATGTTCGTTGGTCGAGGATAGTTCCCATGGCCCAAAATCAAGTAGCCTACGTCACATCCGGGTGACCTAAATTTAGCCTCCCATCAGCCATGGCGGACTCGACCCACATGGCCTCAGGCGATCTCGCGGGAGATTTCAATTTACGACCTTTCGTTCGTGAATTATTTTATAATAGTTGAAGAAACGTGCGGCTACGTTGAAGATGTTCAATCGGCTATGGACCTAATCAGGCGATTTGAAAAGTCAACTACGACGAAGTTCACGTGAGAGATAGCCATTCTTGTCTTTAAACAAATATAAATCCAGATAAGATGTTCCATCCGGTGTATCTGTTGTTTCCTTTAATTCCAAGGAAGGGTATCTTTCCATCGCAGCTTCGGGATTCTGTACTGCTAGCCGATCACCTATATGACGTTTAGTGAAATTAAAGGACCTGGCTTTGTGTAACTGTTTTGACTTCATAATTTTCTGCATGTAGTCATATTCACATGTGAACTAATATAGGTCAGCCATGAGGGGTGCACAATTCGTACCCAATGGGATACCTATATGCTGTTGAATCCGATAAAGTTTTGGAATATCTGTATATTTGTTCGGAATGGCTATACGTCTGTTTTTGGATGTTCTGTTGATGTTCTTTAAATATATCAAGTGATGTTCGTGGCAGCATATGTGGAATTGTTGGCAGTTGGTGCTCCTATTCCCAACTCATCAACAAGGAGTTAAATAGTAGTAAATAGTAGGGGAGTTGCTATTTCAGATCCCTGCTTCACGTAAAATATTTCCCAGGGGCCAAATCTGAGGGGAAAAAAATGTGCATGCTTTTCATTCCAGCGAAAGCAATTTACGTTGAAATTTTAGTAATACTCATCAAATCTGATAGGGTTAGCAATTATTATAATCTAGGAAACAGAATAATGCATTTTGATACCATTTTAGGTTCAAAGAAAATTTCACCATTTGATTACTATTGTCCCAGTGTGCCCCAGCAAAAGTGTCCCAGTCCGCCCCAGGTGCATGATATTGTCCATTTTATGAAGGAAACTAATACATACATCTGAGGTAATAAATATTTTTAATTTAAATTGTACCTTTGTCCATCCTTTCTCAACAGTAACAAAACAGTCATGAAGTACTGCTGAAAACTTGGCATAACAAAATATCATCCTTACTCCTCAGAATTTACTTGGACTGCTCAAAAACAGTTTTTTTGCTCGTAATTTTTTACCAATGATAGTTTTTATATATAATCAATATAGGTGTTGCATGGGGGTGGCAGCTTTCTGCTGATAATATTGTAATGTGCTTCCTGTACTTACGAATGGAGCTAGACGGCTTGTCCCGCTGTGCCCCATGTCCCACTGTACCCCAATCTCCCCTAGTATTTACAAATGGACACTATATTATTGGGCGCCTTTTCAGCTGGAACAATTACATATTACATTGAAGATCAGTGAGTACTCCTTGTACGTTTGTGTCTCTCAGTACCTGTTCTTGTGTATTAGGAGGTTTCTTAAGCAGGTGGCGGACGGTGGATTTACCCGAGATTTTACGTTGTTAAGCCAATCGTTGAGCACCAAGGTGTCAACTTTTTCTCGTTTTGACCAAACTTGGGCAAACCCGTTCCAAACGTTCCTACTCCGACCGCATCTGCCTGCGCCCCCAGCAAAAGTGCCCGCTGCAAACGTTCCAAAACGGGCCGCATCCTCTCCTCATCCATTGTGTTGGGCAAACACGATCCTCTCGTCATCCATTATGTAGATAATATTCAGGGTCCAATTTTAGCCACATTTTGCCAGATCAGTGGTGTGGGGTCAGTGACATGCCCTTACTTGACATTGCACTTCCTTGGATCCTCAGCAACACACCCGCCAAGTGTGACGTCGATCCGATGAATGGTTGTCGAGAAATTCGACGGACAAACAGACAGACAGACACACACACACACAGACAGAGATTCCTGGATTTCTATCTCAAGTATTATCTTTTGATCAGCGTGTAATTAATGGTTCTCGGCTCTCTAAATATGGGACCTTTCTTAACAAGCAGCCAGAGGATGCTAAGTCCCCCGCCGAAATGGCAGCAATATTTTTTAGCATTGTTGGTCTCGGGGGATATACATGAGGGAGGCAACTGCTACTTCATAGGCGTTGGATGCGGAAGGGTCTTTCTGCCTTCCCAAGATTTAAAATCAACTCAGAACGGTTGATTGAACGTTGATTGCTTCTGTAACATAGTTTCCGTGCAGCGAAGCATGGGAAATATGTAACCAGGAAGCTACCCCAAGTGACATCTCAAGGCATATTATCTGCAAACCAAATTTGACAAGAAGCTGAATGCATCCTCAACTTATTGTCCGGAAACCAAATTTTTAATTTGCCACCAGGTGTTGCCACCTGTAGGTGCGAGTGGGCGAAACGCAATCCCAAGCATCATCTCATGACATGGTACAGCATACGAACTTTGGGAAGAATCTGAAGAGGGGTCTTCAAGTTATTGCCCGAAAACCAAATTTAGATTTGTATGCACAAGTGTGCGAAACACAATCCCAAGTGACATCTTCTGGCATATGAATACCAAATTTGAGAAAAATCCGATGAGCAATTGTCAAATTATTACCAGAAACAAATTTCAGATTTTTCCACCAGGTGACGCCACCAGTATGCAGAAGCAGGTGAAATACAATCCAAAGGGACATATCATGGCATGGTATCTGCATACCAAATTGGAGAAAAATCCAATGAGCGAAATCAAATTTAGATTTGACACGAGGTGGTGCTACCTGTAAGCACAAGTGGGCGAAACGCAATCCTAAGCGACATCATATGTCATGGTATATTCATATCAGATTATTACCCGGAAACAAATCTGGTATTTCGCCACCAGGTGGCACCACCTGTAAATAAAAGTGAGCGAAAGGCAATTCCACGCAACACCTCCTGGCATGATACATGCATGCTAAATTTGAGGAGTTAATGGCTGAAAACAAATTTTGATTTTAACACCTGGTGGCGCCACCACCTATAGGCGCAAGTGGGCGAAATGCAATCTCAAACGACATCTTAGGTCATGGTCTTACCCGGAGACAAATTTGGGATTTTGCCACCAGGTGGCGCCACCTGTAAGTGCAAGTGAGTGAAAGGCAATCCCATGCAACATCTCCTGGCATGGTACATGCATGCTAATTTGAGAAGAATCCGATGAGCATGCAGTTCTCAAGTTATTGGACAAAAACAAACTATTGAAAAAACTAGATACAGTCGATCGAATACGATTGGAGGCATACCTTTTGCATCTTTAGTAAGGAAACATTCATTATTTGTGAAGAAAGTAAAAACATAAAACTTAGGAAAAACATCATTAACATGGCCCCATAAGAGGCCTTGAGGGTAGGTACCCACATACCAAATTTAAAAGAATCCATTGAGGTCCAACAGTTAATGTTCGAAAATGCAATTTTACCTTGGCCCTCAGGTAGCGCCAAGTGTAGGAAGATAGGCATAAAAAATAATCCCAACCAAGATCTTGAGGCAAGATATCTTGACATTGGAAATAGAAAATATTAACTGCCACCTATGAGCAGATCGACAAGAGAAACAATACCAAGTGAAACCTTCAGGTAAGGTACATGTATGCCACATTTGGAAAGAATTCATTCAAGTATTAAAAAGTTATTGTCCGGAAACTTAATTTTAAATTTGCCCCCAGGTGGCACCACCTATATGTGGATCGGCATGAAAAACAATGCCAAACGAGAAATTGAGGCGAGGTATCTACACACCGAATTTGGAATGAATCGGTTCAGGTTTTCAAAAGTTATTGTCTGGAAACACTTAACTCAGCTTTCAGGTGGTCCCCCTATCAACATGAAAAGCATTCTCAAGCCAGATCTTGAGGCACGGTACCACCACACCAAATTTGGAAAGAATCCTTAAGGTTTTTAAAAGTTATTGTCTGGAGATGCAATTTTAACTTGGCCCGATGTGGCGCCACCCAGAAGCGGATTGGCACCAAAAACAATTCCAAGCAAGATCTATAGACAAGGGACCCGTTTACTAAATACAAAAACATGGGTCTGTGCCTGATAAATTGAAACCTCTAGGGGTTGCAATTATCCCAATATTGCAGACAGCACACAAATTTCAGCTTCTGCCAAGATATATTGGAGATATATATGCTCAAAAACAATATATGAGGGTCGGACGAGGGCTAGTTTGGGAGATGGAAGGCGCGGCTCGGCGCCCTGGGGGTGGGGGCATGCTCTCCTTGAGGGTAGTGGTAGGTGACATCACACTGACAACTGCATGCCATCATCTGTCAGTCCGAAAAACGACAAGGTGGAATTCAATTCAATTCAGGAAATTGATCATATGCATAGTGTGCACCCAAACTTAGGAACTCAGTTGTAATTAATATAGTAAGTTACACGTGTGGACACAAATGGTTCGTGCAAAAGCTTTAGGGTAAATCATATGATGTGAGACGCAATTATTTGATAGCAAAATTGAAGGAAATATTGTCCTTTATTTAAGATGACACCAAATTCAAGAGCCAGGGGTTCAGTACTGCGGGGATTTCTTCGCTAGTTATTTCATATTATACTTCTGAAATAAAATATGGTCCCTGCAAAAGCTTTAGGGTAAATCATATGATGTGGAATACAATTATTTGATAGCAAAATTGAAGGAAATGTTGTCATTCATTTAAGATGACACGAAATTCGAATACCAGGGGTTCAGTACTGCGGGCATTTCCCCGCCAGTTATTATGAGGTTATTATACAATGTTGAATCCAATATGAAGTTTTATTGTACTCGTCTACGTTGGGTTGAAAGTCCGTATTGGACGAGACGCCGCAGGCGTCGAGTCCAATACGGACTTTCAACCCAACGTAGACGAGTACAATAAAAGTTCCATATTGGATTCAACATTGTATAATGACCTGTTTATTATACATCGAAAGACAAACTATGACAGAGTTAAAACTTTCGTTTATTACTGATAAAGTTACAAAGCATAACATGAAAAACTACACACTGTCAATTTCGCTTTTTTGAAATATGACAATCAAGTTAAAGAATACATTCAAATGGGTGATATATATTATGCATTGATTTTTCATTTTCTGTTTTTTTTTCGAAATATTTACATTCGTAATAAATAGTACTATATTTAGAAGAATTATTTCATGAAATATTCAGGAAAATATTTATAATATATTCGAGCATCTTCGCTGTCACTAGTGTCTCACCGACTGTCAGAAGCAGATGACACTGTGACACGTACATATAATCCTGAGTTACCCCCCTTTGAAAGAATCCAATACGCAGTCTTGACGAGTCCAATAACACTTGCTCGCGGATCCAATACGGTCCCTGGTACTGGACCGACACGTGGTACAAATAAACGGTTTTCATTGGATTATAAAATTAACTGTATAATAATTCATATTATACTTCTGAAATAACATATGGTTCCTGCAAAAGCTTCAGTGTAAATCATATAATGTGGAATAGAAGGACAGGACAGCAAATTTAAGAAAATGGTGTCCTTCATTTAAAGCGACATGAAATTCAAAACTAACCGCGGAAGAAAGAAGAAAAAATGACAAACACATAAGGCATGCCTTATTAGACAAAGAATATGGAAGTTATCGCTTGTGAAGAATTTGAATGGAAACCACCGACATGCACAGAAGGTTGGAACAAGACCCAGTGGCGCCACCTTCAGGTGGATCTTGCTGAAATGCAATACCAACTCATGTCTGGTCACAAGGAGTGTATATGATAAATTTCGAAGGAATCCCACAAAGCTTTTGGAAGTTAGAGACACAAAGAGAGCAAGACCCATTTTAACTGGAACGGACATGAAGAAGCGAAACTCTGTATTGTTTTGTTTCGTATTTGGTAAGACTGCCAGACAAATGCAAAATAGCCATTTGTAACTTTAGAACATGTAATCATACCTTACCGATTGAGAGAGGATGCTGCAAAACTATGGAAATTTCTCGTCGCTTTTGTATCCTCTCTGATAAAGACAATGTTGGAGACGAATTCCACTTTTTACTTGAATGTGAGAGTGTACAAAACCTTTGGGCAAATCTTTTACCAAAGTATATCCAGAAATATGTTAACCAAAATATAATCATCTCTCTGATGAATGTAGATGAAATGATTTATCAGCAGCTCATTGACTTGACAAGATTTATTGGGCAGGTGCTTTATCAGCAGCTCATTGACTTGACAAGATTTATTGGGCAGGTGCTTTATCAGCAGCTCATTGACCTGACAAGATTTATTGGGCAGGTGCTTTATCAGCAGCTCATTGACTTGACAAGATTTATTGGGCAGGTGCTTTATCAGCAGCTCATTGACTTGACAAGATTTATTGGCCAGGTGCTTTATCAGCAGCTCATTGGCTTGACAAGATTTATTGGGCAGGTGCTTTATCAGCAGCTCATTGACTTGACAAGATTTATTGGGCAGGTGCTTTATCAGCAGCTCATTGGCTTGACAAGATTTATTGGGCAGGTGCTTTATCAGCAGCTCATTGACTTGACAAGATTTATTGGGCAGGTGCTTTATCAGCAGCTCATTGACTTGACAAGATTTATTGGGCAGGTGCTGTATCAGCAGCTCATTGACTTGACAAGATTTATTGGGCAGGTGCTTTATCAGCAGCTCATTGACTTGACAAGATTTATTGGGCAGGTGCTTTATCAGCAGCTCATTGACTTGACAAGATTTATTGGGCATGTGCTTTATCAGCAGCTCATTGACTTGACAAGATTTATTGGGCAGGTGCTTTATCAGCAGCTCATTGACTTGACAAGATTTATTGGGCAGGTGCTTTATCAGCAGCTCATTGACTTGACAAGATTTATTGGGCAGGTGCTTTATCAGCAGCTCACTTGACAAGATTTATTGGGCAGGTGCTTTATCAGCAGCTCATTGACTTGACAAGATTTATTGGGCAGGTGCTTTATCAGCAGCTCATTGACTTGAAAAGATGTATTGGGCAGGTGCTTTATCAGCAGCTCATTGACTTGACAAGATTTATTGGGCAGGCGCTTTATCAGCAGCTCATTGACTTGACAAGATTTATTGGGCAGGTGCTTTATCAGCAGCTCATTGACTTGACAAGATTTATTGGGCAGGTGCTTTATCAGCAGCTCATTGGCTTGACAAGATTTATTGGGCAGGTGCTTTATCAGCAGCTCATTGACTTGACAAGATTTATTGGGCAGGTGCTTTATCAGCAGCTCATTGGCTTGACAAGATTTATTGGGCGGGTGTTTTATCAGCAGCTCATTGACTTGACAAGATTTATTGGGCAGGTGCTTTATCAGCAGCTCATTGGCTTGACAAGATTTATTGGGCAGGTGCTTTATCAGCAGCTCATTGACTTGAAAAGATTTATTGGGCATGTGCTTTATCAGCAGCTCATTGACTTGACAAGATTTATTGGGCAGGTGCTTTATCAGCAGCTCATTGACTTGACAAGATTTATTGGGCAGGTGCTTTATCAGCAGCTCATTGACTTGACAAGATTTATTGGGCAGGCGCTTTATCAGCAGCTCATTGAATTGACAAGATTTATTGGGCAGGTGCTTTATCAGCAGCTCATTGACTTGACAAGATTTATTGGGCATGTGCTTTATCAGCAGCTCATTGACTTGACAAGATTTATTGGGCAGGTGCTTTATCAGCAGCTCATTGACTTGACAAGATTTATTGGGCAGGTGCTTTATCAGCAGCTCATTGACTTGACAAGATTTATTGGGCAGGTGCATTATCAGCAGCTCATTGACTTGACAAGATTTATTGGGCATGTGCTTTATCAGCAGCTCATTGACTTGACAAGATTTATTGGGCAGGTGCTTTATCAGCAGTTCATTGGCTTGACAAGATTTATTGGGCAGGTGCTTTATCAGCAGCTCATTGACTTGACAAGATTTATTGGGCAGGTGCTTTATCAGCAGCTCATTGGCTTGACAAGATTTATTGGGCAGGTGCTTTATCAGCAGCTCATTGACTTGACAAGATTTATTGGGCATGTGCTTTATCGGCAGCTCATTGACTTCATTTATAAACAAGATTTATTGGGCAGGTGCTTTTCACAGATGATTTTGGGCGACTTCCCCATCATTCCATTTCACTGCAAGGGCGGATCTACGGGGGGGGTCAGGGGGGTCCGGACCCCCCCATGAAATCTAAAAAAAAAAAATTTTTTGCGAGGGATCAGCGAACCCTGGGATTCCACGTAGAAATAATGTCTTGAAATGATATGTAAATTAAATGAATGTGGATTATGTCATTAGAGTATCTATATGTATATTAAACAGACCATCATCTATTCATGTAGTTTGTGAGTGTACTATTTAAGTTGGAGTTTCAATATGTATCTAAAATCAGATATTATCGCCGCGAGCGCACCACGTGTAGTGGTGTGTTATAGGCCTGTTTTGTTTGCGTTAAACCAGGAAGTCAAATGGAGTCAGGCATATTCTTCAATATCGATGCGTGTTTATGTGAAACAAATGTGAAAATAGAACAATAAATCTACCTACATTGTGTTCAGATTTATTTCCTGGGAAACGTGTGAAACGCATCTCCCGCAACCTGGGATCCCGGAGCTTCCGGGGCCTAGGCGGCCCCTGGACCCTCGCCTGTCAGGCTGTGAGGATCGCTTATTTTAGCTTTGTATAAATGAATCGGTATCATATTGGTTCTAATGTTCCATGATGTAAAGGTCATCGATTTTTTATCTGTTAAATATAACTAGAAAGTCAAATGGATTCAGGCATGAAGTATGATTTTTTTCAATTTCGATGCGTGCTTATAAATGCGAAACAAACGTGAAAATAGAACCATAAAACTGCATACATTATGTTCGAATTTATTTCCTGTTAAACGCTTAGAACGCATCTCCGGAGATCTAGGACTCCGGAGCTTCCGGGGCCTAGGCGGCCCCTGGACCCTCGCCTGTTGGGCTGTGAGGATTTCCTTGTTTTATCTTTTTGTGAATGAACCGTATCGGTAGGCATATTGGTTTCCTTTCCATGAACTAAATGCCATCGTTTTGTATGTTTTAAATATAAATAGAAAGTCAATGGATGCAGGCATGAGGTGCGACTTTTTCAATATCGATGTGTGCTTATAATTGCGGGAAAATCGTGAAAATAGAACCATAAATCTGCATACATTGTCCGTTTTATTTCCGGGAAAACGCTCAGAACGCATCTCCGGCGATCTAGGACCCCGGAGCTTCCGGGGCCTAGGCGGCCCCTGCACCCTCGCCTGTTGGGCTGTGATAGTCGACCCCCCCTATGAATTTTGGCTGGATCCGCCCTTGCACTGTATATATACTCCAATTTTTATTGCTAAGTTTGTTGTCACAAATGGTTGTCCCAACTGTTTCATATGTGTATTTGTTTTATTCTTTCATTTTTTTTATTTCTATATTGATCATCTTTTACCTTTCACTACGTTTTTTTGTCTTTTTTAAAGTGATTTTCCCTATTATTATACTTGGAAAATTGTACTGCCTAGTCCTAGATAAGTTAAAGATTTTTTGAACCTAATAATGTTATAATGTTTATAATTTATTAATATATTAAACCACATTATGTTATGTTTATAATTTATTAATATATTAAACCACACTTTAATGTTTGTACAATTACATGTGGTAAGTTAATCTCTCGCCATATAGTCGTCATATTATATTTAATACTGTACATCTGGAGTTCAAGAGAATAAAATGCATTCATTCATTCAAACGGCCATCTATCGATACATTATGGTGCTATCAACATCAAATGCATTCATTCATTCAAACGGCCATCTATCGATACATTATGGTGCTATCAACATCAAATGCATTCATTCATTCAAACGGCCATCTATCGATACATTATGGTGCTATCAACATCAAATGCATTCATTCGTTCAAACGGCCATCTATCGATACATTATGGTGCTATCAACTATCCATCGATGATTCTGCGGACTTCAAGAGACTGATCCAAATTAACGATCTGAAGATAGCTGGTAAAGATGGGGAGGGGAGTGGTCCAATCTCTCCATGTTAAATCGTGGGGCTGAGAGGCCAACGCCCCCGCCCCCGATTCGATCTCTTCCTGTGTACTCTTGTCCATGGGCGTCGCTACGGGTGGGAGTGATCATTGGTGGTCATTGAGACGCAAAACGTATGCTATTTCTCTACATTGTACACCTGACCGCTCTCCTGAAGTTGACAAAATAAACTGTCAAAAATTTGAGACTCCTTATGTATTGTGGTACAATCAAATATGAACATTTTCGAAAGATGATAATAAGTGTAACATCACATTTGACCCAATAATGACAGCATGCAGTTCGTTCTCTTGCGCTGATATAACACCCATGTCTTTCCCGTCGGATGAACCTCTATTTTATATGTACGAATAATACAAAGGTGCTCAATTAATATTAACAAAATAAGAAAAAACATGAACGAAAGAGAAATGTCTCGCCGAATTTCATGATGCAAATCGTCGATTTGGAGGCATAGCCAAGCTGTGTTACTGACGCATTTATTACCAACGATTGTAAGACCTGTACAAATTTCACTGTAACGCGCTATTTTCACGTCATATTGGTAACATCATTTTCATCGGCCCATCCAAATCACTGTAACAAAATAAAGCAAATGAAGGGAATAAAGAAATATAGACTGGACGTATTGGTGGATTTCATGGTGTAGATCTTCGATTTGAAGCAATACTTGGCGCAATGGACCTTTCGCGACTTAATTCTTAGACAAATGTTTGATCCGGCGCACTCATGTATGACGCGTGACTCCCGACGTAAATTTGTTGCTTTAATTCTTCTCTCCTCTCTATGCTTACAATATTGAGAATATATTTATTCAGTAATAACTTGACTAATTTCGACTTTCGCTTTCCAAACTTATCACCAATGTAAGCACAATTGTCCGTTATTGAAAAAGTGGGATAATTCTGATGCATGTTGACGCAATTTACATTAGTTATCAATACAGTAGTTACAAATATTTCCATGCTGTAGGCATAGACAAGAGAGGAATAATACGAACCACAACTGTTCTCCTCGGAGTCACGCGTCAACGAAACCATCGGTGTTCCGGTGCAAACCTTTTTCTAAGAATTATATCGAGAGAGGCCCTGTATGGTAATGAACCAATCAACCAAACCCCTCGGGGGCAAGTGTTAGAGAAAGTTTGCATTGGCTGAAAACAATGGACACTATATTCCTTTCGATGCACAGTTGCGACCGTTCCGACGTCACGCCTAGTCCTCGTCTCACCATGTTATTAAACGCGTAGTCACTTTTCTCTGATTCTCCTATACCCTATAAAATAAAGGTCAGTTGTATTTGACAGTAAATCGTGCTATATAACACATTAACCGCTCCATCATTTCGTTACACTTTTGCAGGACCATACCTGGTGTGCTATATAACACATTAACCGCTCCATCAATTCGTCACAATTTTACAGGACCATACCTGGTGTGCTATATAACACATTAACCGCTCCATCAATTCGTCACAATTTTACAGAACCATACCTGGTGTGCTATATAACACATTAACCGCTCCATCAATTCGTCACAATTTTACAGAACCATACCCGGTGTGCTATATAACACATTAACCGCTCCATCATTTCGTCACAATTTTACAGGACCATACCTGGTGTGCTATATAACACATTAACCGCTCCATCAATTCGTCACAATTTTACAGGACCATACCTGGTGTGCTATATAACACATTAACCGCTCCATCAATTCGTCACAATTTTACAGAACCATACCTGGTGTGCTATATAACACATTAACCGCTCCATCAATTCGTCACAATTTTACAGGACCATACCTGGTGTGCTATATAACACATTAACCGCTCCATCAATTCGTCACAATTTTACAGGACCATACCTGGTGTGCTATATAACACATTAACCGCTCCATCAATTCGTCACAATTTTGCAGGACCATACCTGGTGTGCTATATAACACATTAACCGCTCCATCAATTCGTCACAATTTTACAGGACCATACCTGGTGTGCTATATAACACATTAACCGCTCCATCAATTCGTCACAATTTTGCAGGACCATACCTGGTGTGCTATATAACACATTAACCGCTCCATCAATTCGTCACAATTTTGCAGGACCATACCTGGTGTGCTATATAACGCATTAACCGCTCCATCAATTCGTCACAATTTTACAGGACCATACCTGGTGTGCTATATAACACATTAACCGCTCCGTCAATTCGTCACAATTTTACAGGACCATACCTGGTGTGCTATATAACACATTAACCGCTCCATCAATTCGTCACAATTTTACAGGACCATACCTGGTGTGCTATATAACACATTAACCGCTCCATCAATTCGTCACAATTTTGCAGGACCGTACCTGGTGGGAGGGGCTCTGAGGGAATGTCTCTCGGGTACGTACTATTGTGAGCAGACGGACACCTGTGAGAGATTACTCGATTGCCCCAAAGCTGATCATTGTGAGTACTGAAGTACGAGTAATAGTATAAGCGTATTTAACCTCGTATTGACCTTTGATTGGGCCGCAGGTCAAGGTCACTATAGTTCCGGCAAAGGTCATTGAGTGCACGTCCGGTCGCGTGACCGGAAGTGACCCCTCGGGAGGTATTCCTCCTGCGGCGATGCGGTCGGCGGTGACGCGGTAGCGGGGAGAAGCCTCCGCGGACAGAAAGTAGTCCGGAGACTTCAAATACGCGGATGGTCGGGAGATTCTCCGGTTATGTCCGGCAGTGACCGGAACCGAAAGTGACGTCACAAACAGGTCAACAGCGCTCCCTGATGTCAATGCGATAACATTTACTCTTATGCGCAACCGGATATAAATAATGGTACGCAGGGGTCAGTATGTATCGCACGTCATTCTCAAACATGGTCCCCGACAAAATCGCCAGCATTATGCCCAGCATAAATGGCAAGTGGGGAACCCTCAGTTTCTCCACATAGCCATACAGCGAGAGAAGGGGAACCGTACTGGCACGACAAAAATACATGAGAAATAAGGCTTATAGTAATAAAGATAACCTATAGGTGTTGTACGATGTTATTAATAGGAGTCTATGATCATTGCGACTGCAGGGTCAAGCGTGTCGTGTTCAGTATATCTCCGCAAAAAATAAACAAACAAAATGGCAGCGCTGCTGTGGGAATTCCCCTTTTGGCATCGATCGTGCTGCCATCTGGAGGCAAGGAAGACAACTCGGACTAGGCGAAACCTCTGTGGGTCAAATTCCGGGTGATCTCCCCTGATTCGAACATTTGCGAATAGGCCCAATGGGGAACCCACTCATGGCCATTTGCGGTATGGAGTGTGGCATCTTGTTTTTTGTGTCCCCACGTAGAACACAGTGATAGGGGTCGCGAAGCCATTGGTTGAAATTTGTTGAAAAGTTTGCATTGCGCATGCATGATACATAGACAAGCCCGTGGAAGACGTTTTGGGGTCTAGGTGAGCCTCTAATGGTCCGACTGGGTCGTGTGAAATATCAGTGTGAAGCACTCGTGAGGGAGCATCCGACTGGATGGGTGTGACGTGTAACTGACGTCATTCAGCGTATGCACAGTAAAAAGGGGCATGGTAGTGGACGTTTTGAGGTCGAGGTGGGCCGCTATTGGTCTGAATGGGTCGTGCGAGGTGTCAAAGTGAAGCGCTCCTCCAGGGCAATCACGTCATGGGTAGGTACATTTAAAATTAGGATCGGGATTGAACATATAAAAGGCGAAACACGGATTTTACCGCTATAACAGGACAAAACCCTATCAAACAGGTCTAGAGGGGCTAATATCGCTTCCCAGCGGATCGGGGCCTGCCGAGAGAGGCAAGGTGGGTTAGTGGGTGTTTGAAAAATTAGGATTGGGTTCGAACACATAAAAAGCGGAACACGGATTTTACCGCTATAATAAGAAAAACCCCTATCAACCAGGTCTAGAGGGACTAATATCGATCCCAGCGAATCGGGGCCTGTCGAGAGAGGCAGGGTGGTTTAGTGTATATTTAAGATTTGGTATGAAAATATTAAAAGCGGTACACGGACTTTACACCTAAACTATTGGGAATCATCCAGGGAAGTGGGTATGGTGACATCTGCAGGGTTGCATGTAAAATTAGGATTTGTCCCGAAAATATAAAAAAGCTGAACACGGACTTTACACTTAAACCATGGGGAATCACTCAGGGAAGTGGTTATGATGGCATCTGCAGGGTTACATGTAAAATTACGATTTGTCCCGAAAATATAAAAAGAGGAACACGGACTTCACACCTAAGCCATAGGAAATCATGGATGTTTTGCGGTCTACTATTGGTCATATTGGGGCGTGGAGGTGTCATCGTGAACCATTCGTGAGGGTCCATCCGACTGGACTAGTGTGTCGCCCGTTTTCAACGTTCTGCGCATGCGCAGGCAGGGTGTTGTGAGAAAAGGGCAGTGGAAGGGACATTTTGGGGTCGGGCCGCTATTGGTCCGAATGCGTCGTGTGAGATGTCATCTTGTAGCAACGCCCACCAACGCCAAGCTTATCGGTTCAACGCCTGGTGAAATAGCTCAGAAGCTCTGATTTTCTAGATATTTTATGGAATTGTCACTAATTCATCGAAATGCGGTGAAGCCAGTCAACGCCCGTTGGTACGCCTTAACGCCCTGTCGGTACGCCTTAACGCTCGTCTCAACGCCTTAACGCCAATCTCAACACCTGAACGCCTTATCTTAACGCCTTAACGCCCTATCCTAGCGCCATAACGCGCATAGACCAGTCAATCGGCGGGCTGGGGAAGTAACAAATCAGTGCAGCCATAAGGGCATTCACGGCGTACACACCGCGACATGCAAAAGCATGTAACGAAATGTAGCACTATATATGACTCATTATGTCCATCATAATCAACGTTGGTCAGGATGGCCGAGTGGTCTAAGGCGCCAGTCTTAAGTGCTGGTCCACATATGTGAGTTCGAATCCCACTCCTGACACGCACCTTTTTCGTTATTTATCGTCGCGTTTGGGTTAGAGATGGCCCATCAGTGGTTCGAATGGATCGTGTAGGGTGTCAAATTGACGTCATCAGTATGAGTAGTAGCAAAAGTGGGCATTTGTGGGGTGTGAAGAAAGGTGTTTGGAGTATATACGAACCATCCTTGGTCCAAATGGCCCGTGAGGCGTGCCAAACGCCCGTCAACGCCCGGTGGTGGTGGTGGTGGTGGTGGTGGTAGTGGTGGTGTACCCTATGCCCTACGGACTATAGGGTACAGGGTGCACCAGGTTTGTGTGTTTGTGTGTATTTTATAGACACCACCACCACCAGGCGTTGACGAGCGTTGAGCACGCCCACGGACCATTTGGACCACGGATTGTTCGCCTCTACTCCAAATACCTTCCTTCACACCCCCAAATGCCTACTTTGTCTCCTACTCCTACTGGTGACGTCACATATGACGTCACAGATGACGTGGACATCTCTCAAGTCGTGGTCTACACCACGAGAGCTTCAATTTGACACCCTATACCATCCATTCGGACCACGAATGGGTCATCTCTACACCAAACATGGCGAAGATTAACGAAAAAGGTGCGTGTCAGGAATGGGATTCGAACCCACATCCCACATATGTGGACCAGCACTTAAGACTGGCGCCTTAGACCACTCGGCCATCCTGATCAACGTTGATTATGATGGACATAATGAGTCAAAAATAGTGCTACATTTTGTTACATGCTTTGATATGTCGCGGTGTGTTCGCCGTGAATGCCCTTATGGCTGCACTGATTACTTCCCCAGCCCGCCGATTGACTGATCTATGCGCGTTATGGCGTTAGGATAGGGCGTTAAGGCGTTAAGATAAGGCGTTAAGGCGTTGAGACGGGCGTTAAGGCGTACAGATAGGGGGTTATGGCGTAACAACGGGCGTTGACGGGCGTCACTGCATTTCGATGAATTAGTGACAATTCCACAAAATATCTAGAAAATCAGAGTTTCTGGGCTATTTCACCAGGGCGTTGAAGCGTTAACCTTGGCGTTGGCGGGCGATGCTACAAGATGACACCTCACACTACGTTTTCGGACCAATAGTGGCCCACCTCGACCCCAAAACGTCCCTTCCAATGCCCTTTTCCCACAACTCTCTGTCCGCGCAGAATGTTGAAAACGGTCGACACACTAGTCCAGTCGGATGGACCCTCACGAATGCTTCACGATGACACCTCCACGCCCCAATCGGACCAATAGTGGATCCCAAAACATCCATGTTTCCCCATGGTTTAGGTGTGAAGTCCGTGTTCTGCTTTTTCTATTTTCCGGACAAATCCTACTTTTACATGCAACCCTGCAGATGTCACGATACCGACCTCCCTGGATGATTCTCCATGGTTTAGGTGTAAAGTCCTTATTCCACTTTTTTGTTCAAACCAAATCCTAAATTTACATACACCCACAAAGCCACCCTGTCTCTCTCGGCAGGCCCCGATCCGCTGGGACCCGATATTAGCCCCTCTAGAACTGGTTGATAGGGTTTTTCCCTATTATAGCGGTAAAATCCGTGTTCCGCTTTTTATATGTTCGAACCCAATCTTAAGTTTTCATACACCCACTAACCCACCTTGCCTCTCTCGGTAGGCCCCGATCCGCTGGGAAGCGATATTAGCCCCTCTATACCAGATTGATAAGGGTTTTCCCTATTTTAGGGATAAAGTCCGTGTTTCGCTTTTTATACGTTCAACCCCAATCGTAATTTTAGATGCACCCACCCATGACTTGATTGCCCTGGAGGAGCGCTTCACTTTGTCACCTACCACGACCCATTCGGACCAACAGTGGCCCACCTCGACCCCAAAACGCCCATTCCCATGTCCTTTTTTACTGCGCATGCGCGGAATGACGTCAGTTCCACGTCACACCCTTCCAATCGGATGCTACCTCATGAGTGCTTCGCACTGATACCTCACGCAACCCAATCGGACCACTAGGGGCTCAACTAGACCCCAAAACGTCTCCCACGGGCTTGGCTAAGTATCACGCATGCGCAATGCAAACTTTTCAACAGATTTCAACCAATGACTTCGCGATCCCTATCATCGTGTTCTACGTGGGAAGACGAAAAAAAACAAGATGCTACACTCCATACGGCAAATGGCCATGTGTGGGTTCCCGTCGAGCATATTCGCAATGTTCGAATCAGGGGAGATCACCCGGAATTTTCACAGAGGTTTCGCCTGGTCCGAATTGTCTTCCTTGCCTCCGGATGGCAGCGCGATCCATGCCAAAAGGTGAATTCCCACAGCAGCGCCGCCTTTTTGTTTGTTTATTTTTTTGCTGAGATATACTGGACACGATACGCTTGAGCCTGTAGTCGCACCGATCATATACTCGTAATAATAACATCGCATAACGCCAATAGGTTATCTTTATTACTATAAGGCTTACTTCCCATGTATTGATGTATTTTTGTGCCAATACGGTTCCCCTTCTCTCGCTGTATGGCTATGTGGAGAAAGTGAGGGTTCCCCACTTGCTATTTATGCTGGGCATAGCGCTGGGGATTTTGTCGGGGACCATGTTTGAGAATGACGTGCGATACATATTGACCCCTGCGCACCATTATTAATACCCGGTTGCGCATAAGAGTAAATGTTGTCGCATTGATACCAGGGGCGCTGTTGACCTACTTGTGGCGTCACTTTCGGTTTCGGTCACTGCCGGACATTCCCGGAGAATCTCCCGACCATCCGCGTATTTGAAGTCTCCGGATTACTGTCTGTCCGCGGAGGCTTTTCCCCGCTACCGCATCACCGCTGACCACATCACCGCGGAGGAATACATCCCCGGGGGACCGGAAGTGCATCTGCGGCCCAGAGGTCAAAGGTCAATACGATGTCAAATCAGCTTATATTACTACTAGTGCGTTTGTGTTTGTTTTTGTTTGTAAACAGTGTTAAATGAGGACAGCAACACATCGTTATGTTGTATACACAATTATAATTAATCTAATTATGTCTTGCCCGAAATGGGATAATGACGTCAGGTGAGGCCGTTGTTCCATGTCATTTGTAAACGTGTTAAAAATCAGTCGCCTATATCGAAGCTTTAATATTCAAGTTTTACCACGATATAAATAACATTTGAAGACAGTAATGCAGGATGCCTAGGCAGAATCATCAGTCAATGGAGAACCCCGAATATCTGCACATTTGACTGTAATATATTAAGCATAAAATATCAGCATGCTGATAAGAGAAATGTTTGTTTATCACAGAGGATTTTATCTTTTGAATATTTGATTCTAACTCGAATTCCAACGCCGGATTCTCACGTTAAATACGGGATATAAATACAAAAGGGTAGGAGTGCAGAATTGGGACGAGAATGGAACAAATTCTTCGGGGATCATCTGAAGAGCCTTAATAAGGTTGCATTTTTGTTGAAAGTGGATGCGAGTGCATTTTCGGAGTACCACAACCGTGAAAGCACCCTTCACTGACAAACCGCTGGAAATCTGACAGGCCCACGTATTTTAACAATTCTACTCCGCTGTCAAACCTCTGTTAATCCACATAAATGGGTTTGTTGTATCGGATATTGCTTCCTATTTTAGGTATCTGGATAGATTTTGGGGAGAAACGCTCTTCTTGGAGAAATCGCCATGTTTATTGTTCCATGGGCTCCAAGATATGCACTTTATCTACTGCCTTAATATAAACAACTGTTTCAAATGAAAAACCGTCCCTAAATAACTCGAATAAGGATATACATGTACTTAACAAAAGCAATCTATTTCGGATACATGTACCTGCAGGACGACTTTATGAAGGAACTTTTATTTGTTAGGTTCATGGCTGTGAATGGATTACTCCTTGACTATATGTGTTATCGAAGATAAATGTATTCTAGCATTCATGCTGTCTTCATGGCCCAATAAAATAGCAAACCTGTATATAACAGAAACGAAAGAATTATATCGCCAATGCAGTCGTACATCTTGTACAGAACATATTCAGTATACTTAGTTTTGTTTATTTGGAATGCAATAACCCAAATGTTGCATATATTTTCACTGACAGTGCGAGTTGTTGATCGTTTGTTTTTTGGGGGGGTTTTTTCAGGTACTGGTTTGGAACTGTTTTCCTGTGACAATGGCTCAAACTGTTACTCATTCATGGATAGATGTAACGGTCGACGGAAATGTGACGACAGAGCGGACGAGCTGTTCTGTGATTTCATCAGGGATCCCTGCTTCGGTTTACAGACGAGCTGTGATGGTGGAAAACTGTGTTACTCTGACTCTCAGAGATGTGATGGAGTGGAATACTGTACGGATGGTGCGGATGAGATCAGTTGCCCGAATTGCGGCTGGGACGAATATGAATGCAGCGACAAGAGCGGTTGTTATCGGAGTAGCGACCTCTGTGATGGCATTAATGACTGTACAGATGGGTCGGATGAAAACAACTGTCAGCACACAACTGGCCGCTCCTCGAGTAAGTTTGTATAATGTACATGAAACGCTTCTGTATATTATACCGAAGTAGTAGGAAAAGCTCACTTCCGGTTGAGTGGCGCACTGCCCTCAGCCAATCAGAAGCGAGTATTTTGACCCGGTGCATTATGGGACATATCCAAGATGGCGGCGTCTGCCTTCTGGTTCAAGATGGCGGAACGTCCGGTGTCGAAAACTGGCCATTTTGTCGGGATGTGGTCATCTAGTGTCGAAAACTGGACCCGGTATGGGTCCCGCTAGACGTTTTTTGGTCTAGGTGGGCCACTAGTGGTCCGATGGAGTCTTATGAGGTATCAATGTGAAGCATTCGTGAAGGAGCATCCGAGGGGATGAGATGAGTGTGACGTGGAACTGACGTCATTCTGCGCATGCGCAGTAGACAAAGGGTATGGAAATAGACATTTTGGGATCTAGGGGAGCCCCTAATGGGCCGATAGAGTTGTATGAAATATCCATGTGAGGCCTATGTGAGGGGGAATCCGATGGGCTGGGTTTGGGGTTGGAATATCGTCATTCTGCGCATGCGCGGTAGACAAAGGGCATGTAAATAGACGTTTTGGGGTCTAGGTGGGCCCTTAGTGGACCGATGGGGTCGAGTGAGGTATCAATGTGAAGCCTATGTGAGGGGGCATCCGACTGGGTGGATGTGGGGTAGAAATATCGTCATTCTGCGCATACACAATAGACAAAGTGTATGGAAATTGACGTTTTGGGATATAGGTGAGCCACTAATGAGCCGATGGAGTTGAGTGAGGTATCAATGTGAAGCATATGTGAGGAGACATCCGATTGGACTAGTGCCTCGGCCGTTGTCAACATTCTGCGCATGCGCAGACAGGGAATTGTGGGAAAAGGGTGTGGAAATAGACGTTTTAGGGTAAGGGTGAGCCCCTAATGATCCTATGGTGTCGTATGAGGTCTTATTTTGAAGCTGTCGTGAGGAGCATCCGCCTGGGCTAGTGTGTCGTTCGTTGTCAATAGTCTGCGCATGCGCAGTCTGGCCGTAGTATAGAAAGCAGGCATTTTGGGGGTATGTGGGGGTGTGTTTGGGGTAGAGATGGACCGCTATGGGGCCGATTGGATCGAGTGAGGTATCAATGTGAAGCCTATGTGAGGGGGAATCTGATGGGGTGAGTGCGGGGTTGAAATATCGTCACTCTGCGCATGCGCAGTGGACAAAGGGTATGGAAATAGACGTTTTGGGGTCTAGGCGGACCGATGGGATCGGGTGAGGTATCCATGTGAAGCCTATGTGAGGGGGCTAGACTAGGGTGTCGTTTCCATTCTGCTGCGCAGGTCACGTGGATTGTGACATCACTTCCGGGTTTCACCTTCGAACCCAGAAGAGTTCCAGCGCGCGCGCGGGTTCTCCGGCCACAGCGCGCGCGCGCGCGGGTTATCCGGAAGTGCGCGGATGAATGTCGGGTCAAAAGGTCACATCCAGGTCAAAAGGTCCAAGGTCTCCCTTTCGGCAAGGTTCGGAGACAATGTTGCGGCATCGATATACAGAGCTTGAACCCCAAAAGGGGATTGTAAATTAACCTGGGAAGGATGGGCAGTTCCATTTGGACCAATCAGCGGTCGAGAAAAAGAGCCAATGAGCGATCGATAAAAGAACCAATGGACGGGTACTAGAATTTCGCTCACGTCTGCGCCTACATCCGGGTACTGGGATGCTTTCGCCTACGTCCGCGCCTACATCCGGGTTCTTGTACACCCGGGTAATGTTTTCTGGACATGGATGGGTTACCTTTGGCTCCATTCTAGGACACCGATTGGCTAGTACGGTGTTCAAAGCCAGTTTCATGCATTATTCTCATATAGAAAACACACAAGACAGGTTTTTTTGGTGAGATCTCATTTTGTTTTTTATTCAGTAACAACAACAACGTGAGAACAACCACGTGAAAAGTGAAGCCCAGAACAGGGGGCGTGTACAAACAACAACAAGGATGACACTTGAGAGAACAACAACAACAAGAGGTTATTTCATATAGTTTAATTTCCCCAATGTTACATCACACCAACGCTGGGGGAGCCGCGTTGGGTATGTTTACAACTCAAAAAGACTCTTGCCCAATCAGAGGCCTCCATTTGCATCTGTCATATTCGTTCCTGTCCGTTAGATGTATTCTTGTCCAATCAGAAGTCGCCATTTCAAAAAGTTCCATCTTTGCTCGGTGTGACCTAAGCGTCGTCGGGCAGGCCTGGATATTCTTCGGGCAACATGTCCTGAAACAGTTGTTTGCGCATTCTGATCGCATTTTCCAGGGCCTCGGTGGGTGGTAGCCCCATAGCCTCTTCCAAGTGACGCTTGGTCTTCATGATGGACCTGTGCGTGGGGTCGCCTTTCATTTCAAGCGATAGTGAGGTATACTGTTCATAGATCGCCATGGCTGTTTACCTGATGCGAGGGCGCATTTGGGTGTATGCTTGTTGTAAATTATCCTCTCCGGCGTCCTCGATCGCTGCAGCGTAAGTATTGATAGCTGCTGTCACAATACGATCCCAGAAGGTAGGTTCTGTCTCACTTTCCACGGATGTAGGCTGACTATCTGAGGTCAAGCTCTCCGTATCACTAGATTGGCTCTCAGCAAGCTCTGTTTCGGTATCAGTCGATACACTCTCAGCAGTCTCTGTATGAGCATCCGCCTCAACGGACTCCTCGGAGTCTTCAATCCCATGTATATTTTTCCCATGTATATCGTAATGTCTGGTGAACGTGCGTTCGCACGCAGAGCAAGTATAAGCCATGTTGACGGTTGAACGTCGACTGTGCGTGTTTTTGGAAATACGCTTGCTTTTATATACAGTAAAGCCCATCAACGCCCGTTGTTACGCTTTAACGCACATCTCAACGCCATAACGTCCGTCTCAACGCCCGTCTCCATACCTGTCTCAACGCGTTATGCAATGTCCATCATCACTGGACGTTGATGTTGGAGGTTGAAGAAGATAATTTCCCGTCTCCAGCTGGGTCTCCATAAAGGTTTGAAATGCCTCATGCTGGGTCAGCAGATTCTGGGCACGGGTAGTTGTGTTGGTATCCTCATTGGATATTATCTGTTTCTTATGCAGCAGAAGACATACGCGTGTCACCCATTGGATGTCATCTATGAGCGTGGTAAGATGTGAAGGCATGCGTTGGTGCTGAACGGTGACTCCACCTTGCGCTGCATCAATAATAGCATCGACATTGGCTTCGGCTAGAATATCCTCGTTGTCGAGTTCAAACAAGTTGGACTCTGCAGTGTTCATAGTGAAATGAGGGGACTGGTGCCGTGTGGTCTATTTATAGTGAGACGCTTTTGGTCTTAATGATGCGTTCGAACAAATGTTTCTTTAGTGCTATTGCTCTGACATACGCCGCTTTCCAGTTCATGCCCGAGGTTTTCAACATCGACGCTGTTCTTTCAATTTCCATATGGACTGGGTCCTTATCCAACAATTTCATATGGGTCACGAGGTCGACATACCGCTGACGTAAAGCCCGTCGTAGTCTGGGTGCCAATCTGTTATGGGCTAAAATTGCGGCTTCCTCTTTCGAATACCCTTTGCGTTGAAACTTGTTTCCTGTGGCCTCCAACATCTCGCCCAGCTCGGCGTCCATACTTTCTTTGAACAAATCCTTCCATAGCCTCGAGTTCACATTACGTTCTTCAACCTCGGGTTGGTCCTTCACGGTTGGGTGATATTCCGGGACTGATGGTATGAAGGCGACACGCTGTATGGGGGTGGGTTGCTGCTGCTGCCCTACCAGATGTGGACTCGGTGGATAGTATAGGGGCTGTGGTGATGCCTCGCCGGGTAACAGGTGGGTCGTCAGCCGACGATCTTCCGGGGTATGGGCTTTTAAATCTACGAACAGGTAGCCGTACGGACGACTTGTCGCTCCTTGAAACGCCTGCATGAAATGATCGATGTTCTGATGATAAATTCGACTACCAAACACACGGATTTGTGCTCTGTCAATGGGATTGGAGAACAACACAAAGTATTGGCAGTTCAAGGCAATATCTCTGGACGCCTTCCCTTGAGGAAAGAGATTCTGAGTCAAATAGATGACGGACAGATTGCGATGATGGGACCCTTTGGTGAATAGGTCGGCGATTTCGAATTGTCCTTGGCCGCACTCATCAGATCATCGAGCACTACCACGTTGGTCGGCTCGGAATCGAAGTAATAGGGTTCGTCTATGTCGTGAGGAATTCCTGGGACAAAGCTCACATTCTGTAATCGCGTAGTTTCGTAGGCGGGCTGCCACTGGCTATAACACCAAACAACACGTGTCGGAGATGGGGTTGCCACACCTTCCTCTAGAAACTTCATCACCCAGGACGTCTTTCCACACCCCGTAGGGCCGCTCACCGACATCGTATAGGGATGTCCTACGCCACTTGGTGGACCTATAGCGGGACTTGGTGGTGTCTCTTGTCTATGCGTTAGACGCATATGTCTGAGCATATTGTCGCGACGAGAGAGTGTCTTTTGACAGAACGGACATGTACTCGACATGGTACCCGGTCAAAGGATGGATACAGACTGAGCCTAATGGTGTACAAACGACCTTATATGACCACTCACTCACTCATTCACCGTCGTTAGTGCGTCCATGCGTTACGACGGGCGTTGGGGACGCCTCACGGGCGTTTTGCACGCCTCACTCACTCACTCACTCACTCGCTCACACGCGAATAAAAAACGCGTGAGATCTCATCAAAAAACCCTGTCTTGTGTGTTTTCTATATGAGAATAATGCATGAAACTGGCTTTGAACACCGTATTAGCCAATCAGTGGCCTAGAATGGAGCCAAAGGTAACCCATCCATGTCCAGAAAACATTACCCGGGTGTACAAGAACCCGGATGTAGGCGCGGACGTAGGCGAATGCATCCCAGTACCCGGATGTAGGCGCAGACGTGAGCGAAATTCTAGTACCCGTCCATTGGTTCTTTTATCGATCGCTCATTGGCTCTTTTTCTCGACCGCTGATTGGTCCAAATGGAACTGCCCATCCATCCCAGGTTAATTTACAATCCCCTTTTGGGGTTCAAGCTCTGTATATCGATGCCGCAACATTGTCTCCGAACCTTGCCGAAAGGGAGACCTTGGACCTTTTGACCTGGATGTGACATTTGACCTATTGACCCGACATTCATCCGCGCACTTCCGGATAACCCGCGCGCGCGCTGGGGGGGCCGGCCCGGGCCGGGAAAAATCCCGGAGGTTGAACATCCGGACGTCTAAGGAAACATTGGAACTCTTCTGGGTTCGAAGGTGAAACCCGGAAGTGACGCCACAACCCACGTGACCTGCGCAGCAGAATGGAAACAACACCCTACTCTAGCCCCCTCACATAGGCTTCACATGGATACCTCACTCGATCTCATCGGCCCACTAGTGGCCCACCCAGACCCCAAAACGTCTATTTCCATACCCTTTGTCCACTATGCATGCGCAGAGTGACGATATTTCAACCCCGCACTCACCCCGTCAGATGCCCCCTCACATAGGCTTCACATTGATACCTCACTCGATCCAATCGGCCCCATAGCGGTCCATCTCTACCCCAAACACACCCCCACATACCCCCAAAATGCCTGCTTTCTATACTACGGCCAGACTGCGCATGCGCAGACTATTGACAACGAACGACACACTAGCCCAGGCGGATGCCCCCTCACGACAGCTTCAAAATAAGACCTCATACGACACCATAGGATCATTAGGGGCTCACCTAAACCCTAAAACGTCTATTTCCACACCCTTTTCCCAAAATTCCCTGTCTGCGCATGCGCAGAATGTTGACAACGGCCGAGACACTAGTCCAATCGGATGTCTCCTCACATATGCTTCACATTGATACCTCACTCAACTCCATCGGTTCATTAGTGGCTCACCTAGATCCCAAAATGTCTATTTCCATACACTATCTCTATTGCGCATGCGCAGAATGACGATATTCCTACTCCACATCCACCCAGTCGGATGCCCCCTCACATAGGCTTCGTATTGATACCTCACTTGACCCCATCGGTCCACTAAGGGCCCACCTAGACCCCAAAACGTCTATTTACATGCGCTTTGTCTACCGCGCATGCGCAGAATGACGATATTCCAACCCCACATCCAGCCCATCGGATGCCCCCTCACATAGGCTTCACGTTGATATCTCATACAACTCTATCGGCCCATTAGGGGCTCCCCTAGATCCCAAAATGTCTATTTCCATACCCTTTGTCTACTGCGCATGCGCAGGATGACATCAGTTCCACGTCACACTCATCCCCGCGGATGCTCCTTCACGAATGCTTCACATTGATACCTCATACGACTCCATCGGACCACTAGTGGCCCACCTAGACCCCAAAACGTCTAGCGGGGCCCATACCGGGTCCAGTTTTCGACACTAGTTGACCACATCCCGACAAAATGGCCAGTTTTCGACACCGGACGTGCCGCCATCTTGAACCAGAAGGCAGACGCCGCCATCTTGGATATGTCCCATAATGCACCGGGTCAAAGTACTGGCTTGTGATTGGCTGAGGGCAGCGCGCCACTCAACCGGAAGTGAGCGCGCCACAAATGGGAGGCAATTTACTCTTTTCCTACTACTTACCGATTAATCTGGAGTTGTTGGGACATCTGCAGGCCTAGCGGGGAGCCATTTCTCCCCCCCCCCCCCAACTCGCTTAATATTTTTCTTACCGCTTGAGCTAGAGAGATGAAACTTACCACACTATACCCCTGGATCAAGCTTTCTCAGAAAATGTTAGGAAAAAAGTCCAAGATGGCTGCTCTGATGACGTCAAATTGACGTTACTTTCAAAACAGGCATTTTAATGTCGATTTTTCTATCAGATTTTTCGATTTTTTTATTTATGTCATTTCTTCGCAAAAACTGCTTGATACATTAGTAAATAAAAATTTTTGTCCAATCAAGTCACGGAGTGTCAGCTCTCAAGTTTTTGTCGTTCCGCAGATAGGACAGATCTGTTAGGGTTAGAAGACCAGCAACAACACGGTAGCTTATTGTGAAACATTGTATCAATGCATAAACGGGTTACCTTGGTTTTGATTTGCCAAAAAAAAAGCAATACTTGATATGTGTTATCTATATACTGGAATCAATATTATCGTGCAGAAAATGGAATTGCAATACCGTTAGTATTCTATGATGATGTCATACTGACAGCATGTATATTTACTTGTATTTTAGTAAACTATCAAATGTCACCGGCGGAGGAATGATTATGATACCCCCTTCCACACGTCTGCAATTTTTCACTGATTTCTGTTACTTAGGTAATGAATAAAATTGTGCTTAAAATGATTTTATAAAATTGTATGATACACATTCAAATCACAACCATCACATACCCCCTCCTCCCTTGTAATAAAAATCGTAAACCCATAAACATGTCATGTTTAATTAATTACTCTCATTTTTTATATGATTTACAGCTAGTCTTTCCACGGGTTCGATCATCGGAATTTCCGTAGGTGCTATTGTTATTGCTGGCATTATAGCGGCTTGCAAAGTTGTCTGTAAGTATAATGGCTACAAATGGAGTATATTTGACATGTTACCACCTACAAAATGTATCTACCTAATACCATGATATTCTGAAAAAAATAAAATAAAATGCATTGATAGTAGCAGAGCATAATAGTGAAATCTGTAGCGGTGTAAACTACAGCCAAAGCTTCTGATGCATCTGGAACAGTGTCGAGTTTGGAATTACAACACATATAAGGGAAGTGAGAAGCGGTGCATCTGGAACAGTGTCGAGTCTGGAATTACAACACATATGAGGGAAGTGGGAAGAGGTGCCGAGTTTGGAATTACAACACATATAAGGGAAGTGGGAAGAGGTGCCGACATAACGGACGAATGTTAATTTGATCCTGCTATTATTTCTCCGACAATTCGTGAATGTCCAAGGTGATTATCATTTTGTTGAGGGTTTTTCGGAATTCTTCCTTCATCGGAGCTCGTTCATTGTTCCAAGGTATATGTTCTATGATATTATATCGATCAGTCTATTTTCATTAGATAACGTAGCATATCGTTTCGGATTTGGGGACGATTTGTTGACATATTGACCGTTCCGATGTAGGTTGATTTTCTACGTCGAACGTAACGTTATTGAGGTGAAATGCCGTGGTTCGTGTGTCAGAAGATTTGTGTGGTCGCTAATACTGACATTTCGCTCTTGTAGCTGTAGTAGAAAAGAAAGTGATTTGACCGCGTTTTGAGTGCAACATCCGGGTTCTTTGTGGAGGTCACGTGGAGGTCAAGGCCGCGATAGTTCCGGCAAAGATCACGTGACAATCACGTGACCGGAAGTGACCCCGGGGGATCTATTCCTCCGGGGTGAGTCGTTTACTTCCAGGGAGAAGCCTCCGTGGACAGAAAAATTGTCCTATGTCAAAGAGACGCAGCGTGTCGCCTGAATCGCCGGGAATGGGTGGTTGATAGGAGTGGTCGGTTGATAACTTAATTTAAGGTGGAATAGCATTGGAACATGAGCCGTTGGCTATCCGGCTGTCCAGGAACAGGATATTTGTGACCCGTAATAGGGTTGAAACACGATGGTCGATCCGCATAGCCACGAAAAAAAATACATGAATACATTGTGAGTTAGACTTATATGCGTAAATTCCCGATTATTTTTTAGGGTGTAGTCGTGCGGAGCTGACGTCAAGGATGACGTCACGGGATGACGTCACAAACGTCACTTTCGGGCTTTGTCTCCCGATGTAGAACACGATCGAAGAGCTCTCGAGGCCATGGGGTGACTTTTGCCGGAAAGTTATCGTGCGCCAGCACACTGGGCAAGTAGCGCTGGGGTGGACATTTTGGAGTAGCAGTGAACCACTATTGGTCCGATTGGGTCGTGTAAGATATCAAGGTGAAGCACTCGTGGGGGACCATCCGACGTGATGGGTATGGAATGGAAGTGACGTAATGGCGCCCTTGTGGGAAAAGGGCGTTGGAATTGACGTTTAGGGACCTGGATGGGCCAATAGTACGTACTGGGTCGGGGGAGGTATCAGTTTGAAGCTCTCGTGAGGTAGTGTCCAACTTTATAGGTATGCAGTGGAAGTAACGAATGGCACGCATGCGAAGATCGGGAATTGCGGGAAAAAAGAATCGAAATGGACGTTCTGTAATGTAATGTAATGCTTTATTACTTTTTGAGGATTAGGCACAGGCGACGGGGGACTCTCCTCAGATAACACACAATAAACATTTATATACAGAGAAAACCAATAAATTGTAAAAAAAAAAATGAAAAAACAGACAATATAATGATTTAGATACACAGGAAAAACACAATAAATCGTTAAATGAAAAAAATACGTTTTAAGGTCGGTGTAGACCACTATTGGTCCGATTGGGTCGTGGAAGGCATCAAACTGAAGTACTCCTGGGTGACCATCCGACTGGATGCGTATGGAATGGAAGTTAGGTAATGGCGCGGATGCGCAGACTGGGAATTGAGAGAAAAGGGCGTTGGAATGGACGTTTGAAGTCCTGGGTGGGCCCATAGTGGACGTACTGGGTCATGTGAGGTATCAGTTTGAAGCTCTCGTGGGGTAACATCCAACTGGATGGGTATGGAGTGGAAGTGACGTATGGAACGCATGGGCAGACCGGGAATTGTGAGAAAAGAGTATCGGAATGAACGTCTTGATGTCGAGATGGGCCAACAGTTGGCGTACTGGGTCGTGTGACCTGTCACATTGATACACACGCGGGCGAGCATCCAACATGGCGGGTGTGAAGTGGAAGTAAGGCTATGTCGCGCATGCGCAGATCGAAAGTTATGGGAAAAGGGCATTGGAAGGGACGTTTTGGTGTTGAGGTGGACAAATATTGGTCCGAATGGGTCGTGTGAGGTATCAGTTCGCAGCGCTAGCGGGGTAGCGTCGAACTGGACTGGTGCGGAGTAAAAGTAGTGCAATGGCGCGAATGCGCAACCGTGGAGTAGTATACAACGAGCATTTAATGTGGGATTTTTTTAGGTAGAGGTGCGCCATCCTTACTCAGAATAGGCAGCTGTTGTACCTTGTGGCGAAGACTATTGTGACGTCCTCAGTAGTAGAGAGAGCAAGAACCCAGTATATTTCCCCTATCACATTGTGGAGAGTTATAAACTAACGCTTTAACGCCTATGTTAACCTTACCGCCTATCTGGACGCGTTAACGCCTATCTTAACGCCTCAACGCCCTATCTTAACGCCTTGACCCCCATGATGCAGACAGTTGAGAGAAAGAAAGATCAACACGCTCACAAGTTTTCTTATAGTTTATTGTCCTCAATGTCACAATATGCTCACGCTGGAAAAGCCGCGTTGGGTATGCTTACAATTCAACTATGCTCTTATCCAATCAAAAGCCACCATTTGGGGCTTCATATGTCATATTCGTTCTTGCTCGTTAGGTGTATTCTCGGCTGTTCTTGTCGAACAGAAGTCGTCATTTGATGTATAATATTCTCTCTTGCTCAGCAGTGTCAGAATAAGAGTGTTTTGCGACTGCGCACGCGGGAGTGGTAGAGAAAGAGGAATTTCGCAGGTGCAAAGGAACGCGTTCTGTTGCGATGTTGGCCTTGTTCGATCTAGCTACCTGGTAGAGTTATCTGTGCCCGTGTGCGTTTGAGTGTGTGGTGGTATGTGGTAGTGGTGATGTGTGCGTTTGTGTGTGTGGTGGTATGTGGTAGTGGTGATGTGTGCGTTTGAGTGTGTGGTGGTATGTGGTAGTGGTGATGTGTACGTTTGTGTGTGTGTCTGTTGACCGGGTACCTGTACGTTTTGTCAGGAAACCTTGTCATCGCGACAATATGCTCAGACACAATCAATGTAAACACAACCAACAGACAACAACAAGCATATTGCGTATTACACATTTTATTATCCCCTCTCTCATAACACGCCCAAGCTGGTGGAGCCACTGTGGGTATGTTTACAATTGTCGTAGTCTTGTCCGTAAATCAGACACATTGTTGGCTGTTCTTGTCCAGTGTTTTTTGCAGTTGGTGTTTTTGCGTCTGTCTTCGTATTTATACACAGATATTGAAATATCAAACACCATATTTTTTATTCTAAGCACCGTAGTATCAGGTACAAGTGTTTACAGAGCTGAATTTAACGATCAGCATGGAGACACGGCATTTTGCGGTATCTATCAGTGCATGGGTAAATATGTTCAGCCGATAGCTTGGTGACGAAAAACGTGACATTTGTGAATCGCTCCACGTTCCACTGGGTGTTGTGGCGTTCCTGGTGGGCCCATTCCAATACATCCAATTGGTCTACTTGAGCCAGCACCGTCTCCAGGGAAGCATGGTTAATGACGGTAAACGGCGGGTCAAATACCCGGATGTATAAAAGTACCGGACCGGGTTGATCACCTTATGCTGCAGCAAATAGTCGAACGCTAGATTCAACTTGAAAGCTGTAGTTTGGTCATTGAAAATGGCTTCCATGTATCTGTGTATGGAGGCAAGGTCGCTGACGGTGGAAACATCGTCGAATCATGAACCAATGGTCTCTGTAGGCCTATGTGTCATTCACTACACTGGTATCGGGTAAGTGATCGCTAAGGACATCCATGGATCTTCCAAAAAATGTTCCTTGTCGCCAGACGTATGACTGGGAACCGCATCACTGGGGTCCGGCTGGACATCCGGGCCCTCCTGGCTGTGGCTATAGGCGTGCTGGTCATGCTCGCATCACCAGTGACATTGGACCACCAGTGACCACCAGACCAGTGGTCATATCATCCAAGTTGCCACATCAACAGGTACAATAAAAGCGTAACTGAGATACAACACATATCACGAATCGTTAGATTCTTGGTATGTGCTTTAGAATAGGTTAACCAGAAGATTATTCTGTGAAGTCATGTGACGCTGTCAGTATGCCGGCACCTCTTCCCACTTCCCTTGTATATATCTGAGCTTGTCTTCAATGTGACGGTCGTCCGGGGACTCCTCAAAGTGTGAAGTTATCACCCAAGCCATGGTGATGGGACATGAATCAAACGTTGCTGCTGTGTTAACTGACTGGTTCTTTTGAAGATTTGACCACACTCCTTGCGTGGACGTTTGGGTGCCGGTTCGTGTCGCCGTAGAATATCCTCCCGATTAATGACCGTGAGCAAGTATACTGCAAAGCATTGTGGGTGGAGGCCTCGTGGCGCTGCAAATTATCTTGACGAGTAAACTGCTTCAGACAGATCGTACGAGAGAACATGTCAGCTGCGGATCAGGGAATGATGAAAACTCCCACATACTGCCACATTTATAATTCCTCACCCTACAAGAACTCTCCTACGTTGTTCTCTCCACCAATCAGCGCATCACCGTCCTGTATAGCTTTACTAGTGCGCGCTGGAGACAAGTTTTCCTCTATACATTAGGGCATATGAACCGTCCTTGGTCCGAATGAGTCGTGTGGGGTGTCCTGTTGGAGCGCTCGTGGGGGCGAGGCTGACTGTTGTGATTTGCAATGTAAGTCACGGCATTCTGCGCATGCGCAGTCGAGGATGAAACGCTCGTGGGGTTGAGTCCGACTGAAGTGGTTGTTATTGGAAGTCACCTCATTCAGATTCAGTGCATGCGCAGTCGGGTAGTAGTAGAGAAAGGGCGCGAGTAGTTGAGAAAGTGGCCATGTTCGGTCGGTCTGCCTGATAGTGTTACCTCCCGTGTAGAGTACCAGCTAAAGGAAGTGTGTGTATTTGCCCGTGCGCGCGCGCGTGTTTGTGTGTGTAGGTGGGTGGATGGATGGACCTGTGTGTGGGTGTGTTTGTGTGAGTCTGACCGTGCACCATGTCGAGCTCGTGTACGCTCTCTCAGAAAAGCTTCTGTCATCACGACGATATCGTAAAGCTTCCTCCCGATTAAAAGACCGCGAGCAGATTATACAAGTATACCGTGGATGGAGGCCTCGTGGCGTCGCAGAAATTCCGGACGATTAAACTGCTTCAGGCATGTCGTGCAAGCGAATATGTCGGCTGCGGATCAGGGAATGTTGAACCTCCGATATATCGCCACTTTTATAAACCCTCACCTCACAAGAACTCACCTACGTTGTTCTCTCCAACAATCAGCGCATCGCCGTCCTGTCCTATCCACACTTGAGTCATGTTTACCCAAATGCATTAGCCATAGGTGTGGGCATATGACCCTTGGACGTACATGTGAACCTTGAGGTGTACACAGAGGAGACTAGGTGACGTTATCTGTGAGGCCATGAGTTGTACAGGAATTAGTCGCACGGATGCTCACTTGAGACAGGTCATGTAAAAGCACCCAAATGCTGTAAATCACTCCTCTGTATTAACTACTGTGGTGTTCTGTAATCCCGCATCCCTGCTCTATTGCACGAAACAGGCGCGTTGACTTGATGCTCTATAATACTTTACGACGCCGCGAACGTTTACTCCACGAGGGCGCGACGAAAAAGTGTACCGATTGTGGTCAATTCTTCAAACGACCCAGTCAGCTAAGACAGCTTCAACGTTTCGTTCATGCCCCGTCACCACGGCTTGGGCGACAACTTCCCACTGAAGAGGAGCTCAGGAAGGTCAGTCCCATTGAAGACGAGCCCAGGGAGACTAATGTCACTGCTGATGCGACCATGACTAACCCACCTATACCCACAGTGGGGGAGGGCCTGGATAACCTAGTGATACGGTTCCGAGTTATACATTTTCAGGGAGATCCAGTGGATGTCCCCAGCGATATTTTATCGGGCGCCCATCCAGTAAGTGACATCATCCTGAAGCACTGGTCCAAGATCGGACGATGTTTTAATCGTCATCGCCCGCTTCTATATATCTACAATTTCCGAGTGATCGACCTTGACTCTCTACACAGTACGTGAAACCATCTTCAAGGACACGGCATTCAAGTAAAATCTCGCTTCTGGCTATTTCTATTCGAGTTCCAACATCCGGGTATTTGACCAACCATTCACCGTCACCAATCGTGATTCACTGAAGACAATGCTGGAGCAACTGGAGGGCGTGGATCCCTTAGAATGGGTCTGTCAACAACGCCCCAACGACAAATCGCAGGTGGATAGTGTGCCCAATGCCTCGCTTTTCGTGGCTAAACTGATCGGCCACCCCATCGGCTGAACGACTGCGCATGACGTGACTTCCAATAACAACCACTCAAGTCGGACTCTACTCCACGAGCGCTTCATCCATGATTGCGCATGTACAGAATGCCGTGACTTGCAATACAAATCACACCAGTCGGCCTCGCCCCCACGAGCGCTCCAAAAGGACACCACAGACGACTCATTTGGACCAAGACTGGTTCATATGTTCTTCCCTATGGGATGATGTGTAGGGGGACACTCTCCAGGGCGCACACGAGTAAAGCTATACAGGACGGCGATGCACTGATTGGTGGAGATAACATTGTATTGTAGGAGAGTTCTTGTAGGATGAGTGGTTATAAAAGTGGCGGTATGTGGGAGTTTTCTTCATTCACTGGTCCACAGCTGACATGTTGTCTTGTACGACCTGTCGGAAGCAGTTTACTCGTCCAGACAATTTGCCACGCCACGAGGCCCCCAAACACAATGCTTTGCAGTATACCTGTAAAACCTGCTCACGGTTATTTAATCGGGAAGATATTCTACGGCAACAGGAACGGACAGTCTATAGAGCACCTAAATATCCATGCGAGGAGTGCGGACAACTGTCTAAACGAACCAGTCATTAAATACAGCAACAACGCTTGATTCATGCCCCATCATAACGGCTTGAGCGACAAATTCACACTAAATAGGAGCCACTGAAAGACAGTCCCACTGAAGAAGAGCTTAGGGGACGAATGTCACTGGTGATTTGACCATAACCACCCCGCCTATAGCTACGGTCGAGGAGGACCTGGATGTCCAGCTGGACCCCAGTGAGACGGTTCCCAGTCATACAACTGACGACAACGAAGATTTTCTAAAAGATCCAATGGATGTCCCTAGCGTTTTCTTATCGGATACCAATGTAGTGACTGACACCTACAAATACCATTGGTTCATGATCCGGCAAGGTTTCCACCGTCATCGCCGGCTGCTAGACATCTATAATTTCAGGTTGGTGGACCTTGCCTCTCTACACAGATACGTGGAAGTCCTGTTCGATGACCAAACTACAGCTTTCAAGTTGAAGGCGTTCGGCTATTGGATGCAGCATAAGGAGACCAACCAAGTCCGGTGATTTCACTCGAGCACTAATATCCGGGTATTTGACCAGTCGTTCACCGTCATTAATCGTGCGTCTCTGGATACGGTGCTGGGTCAATTGGACCAATTGGATATATTGGAATGGGCCCATCAGCAACGCTCCGACACCCAGTGGAAGATGAAGCGGGTTACCAATGTCACGTTTTTCGTCACGAAGCTAACCGACCACCCCATCGGCTGAACGTATTCACCCAATGCACTGATAGATACCGTAACATTCCGTATATACTATATATGTCTTCATGCTGATCGTTAAAGTCATCTTCGTAAATACTTGTACTTGATACTACGGTGCTTAGAATATAAAAAATATGCTGTTTGATATTTATATATTTGTTCTGTGGATAAATACGAATGCAGACGCAACACCAAATGCAAAAAGCACTGGACAAGAACAGCCAACAATGCGTCTGATTTACGGACAAGACTACGAGAATTGTAAACATACCCATAGTGGCTCCACCATCTTGGGCGTGTTATGATGAAGGGGAGAATGAAATGGGTAATACGCAATATGCTTGTTGTTGATGTGTCTTGGTTGTGTTTACATTGACTGTGTCTGAGTATATTGTGGCGATGACAAGGTTTTCTGACAGAACTTACAGTGCCCGATCAGACAGACACATACAAACTCCGCCGCCACCACATTCACACACACACACACACACACATACACATAGAGATAACTCTACCAGGTAGCCAGATCGAACAAGTTCAACATCTCAACAAACGCATTCCTTTGTACCAGCGAAACACCTCTTTCTCTACCACCCCGAGTGCGCAAGCGCAAAGCTCTCCCAGTTTGACCCTGCTAAGCAAGAGAGAATATTATACATGCAACATCAAATGGCGACATCTGATTGGGCAAGAGCAGCCGAGAATACACCTAACGAGCAAGAACAAATATGATATATGCAGCCCGAAATGGCGTTCTGATTGGATAAGAGCATAATTGAATTGTAAACAAACCCAACGCAGCATGCCCAGCGTGGTATGATGTGACAATGAGGACAATAAACTATACGAAAACTTGTGAACTTGTTGATCTTTGTTTCTCTCAAATGTCTGCATCATGGCGTCAATACATCTGGATGGGCGTTAAGGCGTTAAGGTAGGGAGTTCAGGCGCTAAGGCACCCAGGTAGGCGTTGTGGCCCGGTCAGGTAGACGGTAAAGCGTTACTGCGTTACTTTAGAACTCTCCACATGGCGATAGGGCAAATATACTGGGTTTCTGCTTTCTCTACTACTAAGAGGCAACTGGACTTTATATGCGCTTTCTCTACTACTGATGACGTCACATTAGTCTTTCACACACGGTACAACAGCGGCCCATTAGGAGCAAAGATGGCGCACCTCTACCCCCAAAAAGCCCACCTTAAATGTTCGTTCTTTACTACTCCGCTGACGCGCATTCGCGCCATTGCACCACTTTTGGGCTCGGACCACTATTAAATTTACATTGACGGTCATGTTAATGAAACTGGACCTGGCTGATTTATTAATTATTTTTGGACTTTCATCTCCTGGCAGTTTGTAGTTCCATTCAAGTCCTGCATCGCCATCTACTTCTTGGCGGGGGTCGCCCATCAAAATTTCGAGCCAGAGCGTCCTGTTGGCAAGCACTGTACTTCCGGCGAATAACTTACCTCCAAAAAGCAGAGTCTACGCACCTGCATATAGTGCCTCAGACTGGCATGAATTATGCAGTGAATTCAAAATAAAAGTCACAACTCAAAAGGGCACTTGTCATGCTTAATGTTGGCCATGCAAGCCCTTGTCTCATTATCAAAAGGAAGCTGGGGAAAAATCAGCACAAAAACTTGTCCTCTATGGCAGAGGTTATTTAGAGGGGTTAACGGCTAGGGACTTTTTTTTAGTGGTCCGAGCCCTACTAGACACATTAAATTCAACCAATCCAAATGAAATTTGGGAGGCATGTGACCTGTCCACTTACCATTTCATGTTAGCCTATCTGAGCTACTTCCATCAAATATGTCTCGGAATATGAACCATTAACTACATCTACCCCCATCATTCTTCACAATACACATGTATTCACTATAGTGTGAGGTGCCTTATGGCATTGCCTAAACCAAGAAAACTCCTGTCACTGAGGAGCTGATCAGTCTCAAAATGGATTCTGCATACATCTGTGAATCCTATACCTAAATAGAAATATCCCTAAACTGTTTCTGGATTTTTCAATAAATTTTTAAAAAAGATGCCAAAAAATTCAGATTTTGGGGATTTTTATGGTAAATATGATATTTCAGTGGAAAAACTAAAAATGTGTACCTGTCAAATTCTGGTCTGTATGAAAGGGGGACATCTAATACACAAATAAATGCCAGGCAGTGGCAAAAAAATAAATAGCAAGACCCTGATGTCACTCCTGCATACCATAATACACATAATCATGTGTATCCATTAGGGTGATACGTGCAATACATTACTGTGATCAGCCTATGATGAAAGGTGTCAGATCAATTGACACACACTTTTGTCATAGAGACAGATAGTATATAAACTTTACCAATTACATGGCTATCTCATCACATCTCTAAAACATCACCAGATCAGCATGCGAAACTCGAAGAAACGGAAGCGAGTTAAGAAAGGAAAGCGAGGGAGCTTGGTCACCCGGTTCAAATTGGGTCATAAATTACTTCCCCAAAAAGTCTGCCATGCACAGGAGACACCCTCAACTTCAGGCATCATAAAACACTCTGAAGAGGTGGAAACAACTAAACAGAATGAGCCAAAATCAGCATGGCACCCCAGGTATGACAGAGAGGAATTCAGCAAAGTCACCAGAGTTGGTTATGATGGCCATACCTACATAATTCTGGATGAGGAAGGAAGGTCTGGGAAGGCAAAACTATTACATCCGAAGGAGTCGAAGAAGCCGGATTTAGCAGAAAAGTATGCAAAAGGCTCCAGCAGAGCAGGGGAGGATAGGTCTGAGACTGTTGCATGCTGGGAAACTGCAAGATATGTGAAATAAGGCAAAACAGGACCACGCCACCATTACACCTACCTGCCCACTTCCACAATTTGCCGTCAGTGAGGTGAAAAGAGGATTATGCTGGAAACAAACTTATGCAGGGGACATAACTGAAATAGTACAAAGACTACCTAAGGTGTTGGAGTGAGTGAGTGAGTGAGTGAATAGGGTTTAACGTCGCTTTCAACATTAAGGTGTTGGATGCAACAATTGACTGTTATGGTCGAAACTGTGGAAGTTGCAGAAGGCATGCTATAATTTGTGGTGGAGGGGTTAATACTAGTTGGTGGAAGAAATCTAGAAGTCTGAGTGCAAACAACATCAAGTGGTTAAATTTGGATGACAATGACAGAATACTGGTGCGAAAATATTGAATATGAAATTGCATGCAGCAGCCAGCCCTTGAAACCATCTTTCAAACACATGTAAGTCAGAAGGAACAAACAGGGCATTCTGTGCCTCACTGTCAAAAAATGTGAACTTTCCTACCAATGCGGCAGCGAGAGCTGGATCCACAGTCTTAAGACAGAATCTCGGTGAAGGAACATCACAGCATAAGAAACTTGAAGCACTCCGTGCACCCCTAGAAACTGGCTCATCTGCCTGCAAAAACCTACAACAGATACAAAAGCAATGCGATTATGAAAGATCATATAAACAGAGGCCAGAGGTTAAAAGAAGAAAAATCTACAATAAAGCAATTAAACTTAAAAACTATATAAAAGCTAAGAAAGCTAAAACCGATGCGGATAAGGCAAAAGAAAGAAGAGAAGGCTACAAGAAAAGACAGCTTGGCAAACACATGCCTGACTCTGAGAAAGACCATATTATCCTAAAAGAACAAGAGTTGTCTCCCCTGATGTGTCGGGCTCACCTGTTAACGCGTGAATTCAGGTGTGACCCTGAACAAACAATCTGGATACTGTTTACCCAAAAATACATGGCCTGAACATTTCTCCATGGCCCTACACCTCTGTCTCTGATTATTAACAAAACTGACTTCTGCACTCAGGTGTGCAATATTGTGACAACTTGGCTGATGACATAAGTGGCTTATGTCACTGGTGAATTCTTCTAAATTTATATTATGATGCAAAATAAATTTCAAACGATGAACGTGAATTATTCTCCATGTTTTCTTTCCAAAAGGCTGGATATTAATCACTCCATAATGGGGTGGCTGCTTCTTCTGCACCCCAGTCCACAGTAAACATGCTCCATTCGAGCCTAATTGGCTATTATAATTAATTTTTTCGAAATATTTTGCTCTCCACGTGGTATACAACTCCGCCATCTTTATCACTAAACTATGAAATTGACATCAGTGACAGATTGTCATCCAGCCTCCTCGTATGACTTACCTGAACCGGTGACATATGTATTCTGTGTTTACGCTTTTAGGGCTCGGACCACTATTAAATTTACATTGACGGCCATGTTAATGAAACTGGACCTGGCTGATTTATTAATTATTTTTGGACTTTCATCTCCTGGCAGTTTGTAGTTCCATTCAAGTCCTGCATCGCCATCTACTTCTTGGCGGGGGTCGCCCATCAAACTTTCGAGCCAGAGCGTCCTGTTGGCAAGCACTGTACTTCCGGCGAATAACTTACCTCCAAAAAGCAGAGTCTACGCACCTGCATATAGTGCCTCAGACTGGCATGAATTATGCAGTGAATTCAAAATAAAAGTCACAACTCAAAAGGGCACTTGTCATGCTTAATGTTGGCCATGCAAGCCCTTGTCTCATTATCAAAAGGAAGCTGGGGAAAAAATCAGCACAAAAACTTGTCCTCTGTGGCAGAGGTTATTTAGAGGGGTTAACGGCTAGGGACTTTTTTTTAGTGGTCCGAGCCCTTTTACTCCGCACCAGTCCAGTCGGACGATACCCCACGACAACTTCAAACTGATACCTCACTCGACCCATTCGGACCAATATTGGTCCACCTCAACACCAATCGTCTACCAGGTAAAAGTTCCATATTCACTGCAGAGGTAAAAGCTCTATTATCAGCTTTAGAAGGTATTGGGTCCACTAGAAAGAAAAAATATGTCATATTCTCAGATTCACTATCATGCCTTCAAGCGATTAGGGGTGGGAATTCAACTCATCCCACCATCTTGAAAATTCTACAATTATACAACATTAGATTTGATCAACAGATTGATATTGTGCTTTGTTGGGTACCTAGTCACGTTGACATCAAAGGAAATGCTGAAGCTGATAAAATGGCTAAAGCAACTCTGGATAAAGAGGTTGGTTCTGTTGGAATCCCATTCAGCGACTTCAGACCATCTATCTGCGCTTATGTAAGAAAGCTGTTTAAATCTTTATGGGATACTATGGATAATACCAAACTTCACGAGTTCAAAAAAACTGTTGGTTATACTCATCTGAACAGTCAGAAACGTTTCGATCAGGCCATGATTAGACGAGGATCGGCCATACACAATTACCTCACGAATATTTACTAAAACAGGAGCCGGTCCCAAGGTGTATTCCATGCCACGAAGATCTCACGGTGATCTCATAGACTGCATAGATTTTAAGATTGTAAGAGATACTTTTTATCGAGCAGCTACGCTAGAAAATCTGTTTAGCCGAGTAAAAGAAGATTGTATTTTAGATTATTTGAGAGAGATTGGTTTGTTGTACAAATTTTAATGTTTGTGCCAGTTTTTAAGCAATAGTTTACTGTGTTGTTGAATTGAATCCTTAGAATTTTGTTTGATCGTCGCTGTATAGCTGAAATATTGCTGAATGCGACGTTAAACCTTAATTCTCTCTCTCCCTCTCCCTCAACACCAAAACGTCCATTTCATTGCCCTTTTCCCATAATTCTCGATCTGCGTATGCGCGCATAGCCTTACTTACACTTCGCACCCACCCTGATGTATGCTCCCCGCGAGTGCTTAAAATGACACCTCACACGACCCATTACGCCGACTATTGGCCCATCTAGACCTTAAAACGTCGACTTCGATGCCCTTTTCCAACAATTCCCGGTCTGCGCATGCGTACCACACGCTACTTCCACCCGGTACCCATCCAGTTGGAAGCTACCTCACGAGAGCGCCAAACTGATACATCACATGACTCAGTACGTACACTATTGGCCCACCCAGGCCCGAAAAGTCCATTCCAACGTCTTTCTCCCACAATTCCCGGGTTGCGCATGCGCGCCATTACCTAGCTTCCATTTCATACCCATCCAGTCGGATGGTCCCCATGAATGCTTCACTTCGGTACCTCACTCGACCCAATCGGACCAATAGTGGTCCACCGCGACCTCAAAACATTAATATCGATGTCAATTTTCAATTTTCCCAACTTTCTCGGTCTGCCCATGCGTGCCATACAGTATTTTCACTCCATACCCATCCAGTTGAACACCACCCCACGAGAGCTTCAAGCTGATGCCTCACATGACCCAGTACGTCTACTATTGACCCACCCAGGCCCCGAAACGTCCATTCCAACGCCTTTCACCCACAATTCCCGGTTTGCGCATGCGCGCCATTACTTAACTTGCATTCCATACCCATCCAGTGGGATGATCCCCCATGAGGGCTTCACTTTGATACCTTACACAACCCGATCGGACCCATAGTGGTTCACCGCGACCCCAAATTGTCCACCCAAGCGCTACTTGCCCAGTGCGCATGCACACGGTAACTTTCAGTGAAATTCAACCCATGACCTCGAGACTCGTTCAATCGTGTTCTTCATCGCGAGACAAAAAAAATAAACAGGGGGTCGCACCCCATACCCCACACCCAGACTCGAAACGTTCATTCCAACGTCTTTCTCTCACAATTCCCGGTTTGCGCATGCGCGCCATTACCTAACTTCCATTCCATACCCATCCAGTCGGATGTCCCCACGAGTGCTTCAATTTGGTACCTCACTCGACCTAATCCGACCAAAAGTGGTCCATCTCGAACTGGACACATCAATGCCGATGCCCTTTTCCCACAATTCCCGGTCTGCGCATGCGTGCACTACGTTACCTTTACTCCATATCCATCCAGTCGGACGCTACCCTACGAGAGCTTCAAACTGATACCTCACAGGACCCAGTACGTCCACTATTGGCCCGCAGGCCCCCAAACGTCCATTCTAACGCCATTTTCTCACAATTCCCGGCCTGAGCATGCGCGTTATTACTTAACTTGCATTCCATACCCATCCAGTGACATTGTCCCCATGAGTGCTGCACTTTGATACCTTACACAACCCAATCGGACCAATAGTGATTCACCGCGACCCCAAAATGTCCACTCCAGCGCTGCTTGCTCAGTGCGGATGCGCATGATAACTTTGCAGTAAAATTCAACCCATGGCCTCGAGACAAGTTCCATCGTGTTCTTCATCGCGAGATAATAAAAAAAACAGGGAGTCACACCCGCAAATACCGCAAATGTCCATGAGTAGGTTCCCCATTGGGACTAACATTGAAATCACAGCAGCTTACGGTCTTCTTTAGAGGCAGATAACACCTGTCGGGCCGCCACGTGACTGGAATTGACCGTTGACCCGGACGTGGCGTCACCGGAAGTGGCTTTTGACCCGGAAGTGACGTAATGCTTGACGTCAGCTCCGCGTGATTCCGCATCACCCTCATTTCCACCATCAAAAATATTCAGGAATTTTCGCTTTATATACTACTAGCTTTGTTTCGGTAACTCTGGGTTATTCTGTACAAATATTTTTAGATTCAACAGTTCAACGTTTAGTTGACTTCATTTTATGAACGGCGATAACAATCAAGAACATTGTATTTTACATGTAAATATAGTCTGACAGCTTCGCCATTCTACAATTATATTCGTGCTATAATTTTCCGGAAACCAAGCTAGGCAAAGTTCCAGCAATGGACCACTATAATCGACATGTAATGCCTCCTTGAGAATTTGTTCAAATTATTGTTTAATAATTTATGAAGCAACCTTATACAATCAAGAATATCATTTATATCTCTTTGATAATCAAGGTATTTAGCAATTTCTCTTAAAATCTGAGAAGAAAAATCCAAATCTAATTCGTCTTCTGTGTCACAGATGGAAGGTCCACGAGGAGAAATCCAAGACACAACAGAGCGGCTTACTTCACCCCACAGATCCGCTCACAGTCCCCGCATTTTCAAACAACTCATAGTCATGAGCATGGACCGCCATCGAGGGGTCCAAATGCAGCATATCCCAGCACGCTGAACCACGGGTATGCGGTAGATGGTTTAACGCCAGAGACAGGCACCTCTGCCCAGCCTGGTATTGGAAGATCTGTACCGGAACCCTCTGCGCCGACTATGTATCAGCCTACGCCGACTATGTATCAGCCTACGCCTTACCCCACGGAAAGTTCAGCCCCGCCTCCATCATACGATTCGCTATATAGTGGGAACAAATAAACGACAGAAACTAGGTCTACATCAAAAGTGCACCTGCTTAATGCATCTATTAAGCATTCTCGGTATTGTCAATGTTCACATGTCTATTATACCTATTTACTATTGTTAATTTTAATGTAGCTCTTCTTGCAAAGACAAATAATCTTGCTTGAACAGCTGCAAAGGCCTGTCAATGATGAATGTGGTTGTCTGCATATGGAGGCCGGTTAAGGATAGCTATCCCGTTAGAGGCAGTTGTCGCACTCCCGTGAAAATTTGTCTTCTGTATCAATAAATATAAAAGATAACCATAATAAACTATATATTTTATTAAAGCGTACAGCGTAGGGATTCCAACTTTTATATGATTTGTATAACCGATGCTGCTACTCTGTAGAAAATATTCAGATTTAAAAAAATTCAAATGAAAACAATAACGTCCGTTTTTCAATTGAAATTTCATGAAAACTGTTGATCTTGTTTCAACTTTGATAGTATACTTTGATAGGAGACAACTCGAACTAGTAAACTGTATCTCATTTTTTAAAGTTTTGCCTGGTTTTTGTTTTTACAGGTATTTTACTAAAATAAATTGAAAAAAATACTATTTTACGGTTGTTTGTCTTAAAAGTTGAATAATTAAAAAACTAAACCGAACTTACAAAAAGTGAGGTACGGTTTACTAGATCACCTTATAAATAACAAGCATGCCAAATTTCACAAGCGTAGCATGGATACTTTTCGAGAAATAAACGTTGAAATCTCGGATTTTGTGAAAAAAATGAAAGGCTAGAAATCGGGCAAAAGGTGTCCAGCCATATATCTGATGAATTAATCCTAATTTTTTGCTTGAATTCTATTGTCAAATACATATTTAATCTGTCTTATGGGACCTACTCGAATTCCTGTTTATTCTGGATAACTATTACACTAAGTTTATTCATCAAGGCGGTTTAAATCCAATTTAAACTTAAAAAACTTGCTAAAACTAGTTCAGCTGAGAAATGTTCACACCTGTGCTGATCACTTCACGGTGGGTCTCTGAGCGAAGTGTCACTGCGTCACTATGTATATATTATAATTAGAAACAAAATACGGATGTTTGCATGGTTTTGATCAGATTAATGTAAATGAGCAGGACTTCTAGATAATTAGCTTACCAAAATACTGCGGAAATGAGTTTAGGAAAGGGAAATTTAACAGACAAAAATAACAGTAGCCAAGCCCATGGAAATGCTGTTCTATTCTTACGACAGACTATTAGGGTGGCCAGTTCCTGCGAGTCAAACAACAATACAATACAAACTCAGGCAGCTATTAACGACTTACAATAGACAATCGCGTGAAAGAAAATCTCTTCCCAGCTGGATATCGGACGAACTATAAGGCAATCTGTTTAAATTTTCCAGTGACTCAGAAACTAAGATTTTAATCCTAATAATGGAAGCACTTGTAATTAGAATTTTGATTTCATTTTTTCACCAAATGTTAGACGGAATAGTGAATATTTGAATGAAGAAATGAAAAAAAAATGATCAATTTTGACCCTCTAACTGGATAGCTATCCTTAATTTACTATATATCAGTACTGAGTGTAGGGAATTGTTTAGGGTGATGATGACCTGAGAGCGGGAAAGATCAGACCTACTACCTGTCCTACTTCATCAAATTGAATTCAATAGGCTTCCACGACTTACTCTTTTGGTCGAAATGAATAAAAACGTGTAATTCCTTCACATCGAGTATTTATTTTCACTGATCCGAAGTTAAAACCATAGGTTCCTTGATAATGTATTTATTCAATGATTTTCGAACATATCAGATCATTATGGTAGATACAGATGAAACATATTTGGTGAGCAAGGTACCGTACCGTGTCTTGCATATTGATGGATTCATGTTCTTCATTTGTATGGAAAGAAATATGTACAAGTTTTTGGATGTGTCATTGTACGTGCTATAGGGAAGAAACAGGGATAAATCACCGATTAACCCGATTTTGGCCCTCTACCAAACTTTCTGCCCTGTCTTCGAAACCACAAAAAATTCGAGAGCTGACTCTCCGTGCCATTGGAGTCATCTTGCGCATATTTACGTAACCCCCGAGCAGTGGATCATGGGTAATTTTAAAATGGCGCCCATGTTGGCTATCAGGAAAATGCTTTCGTCATATTTCTTCAAAATTCTTGTTTTTCTCGAGAAAACTATTTTATTTTACATCAGATGATTATTTACTAATGTATCATGTAGTTTCTGGGAAGAAAACTCGTTAATAAAAAAATCGAAAAAATCTGATCGCAAAATCGTCCCCAAAACGCATTTTTGAAAATGATGACGCAGTGTGACGTCATCATGGTTACCATCTTGGATTCGTTCCATTTTCTAGTAGAGCCTGATCCAGAGGTATACTGTGGTAATTTTCAGCCTAGCTGAAAGGTTAAGAAAATATATTTGGGATGCCGAAATGGCCCTCCAGGCCTGGACAGGTCCAAACCGCCCAGGCCAGATAGGGTCAAAATGTTTCGTAACATTCACACAATATGGTCATCGCCAAAAGAACTTGCGGATCCTGATATATTTAGTATAAAACGTATAGCAAGATAATTTGATGTATATTTACATCGGTTATCAATAGTTAAAAGTTTACCCCATGCTGTAGGTATAGGCAGAAGATAGGATGTACCAAACGCTAAATGTACGCCTGGAGTCGCGCGGCGTTATGGCGTAAAGATAGGGCATTGAGACGGGAGTTAAGGCGTAACGCCGTCGGCACTACATTTCGATGAATTGGTGTCATTTCCATGGAATATCTAGACCCATCAGAGCTTCTTAACTATTTCACCAGGACATTGAAGCGTTAAGCTGGGCGTTGGCGGGCGTCACTGTCCATTAAACAAGCGAATCCCCAAAACGCGCACAGTCGACGTTCAATCGTCGCCATAGCTTATACTTGCTCTGAGTGCGAACGCACGTTCACCAGACATTACGATATGATGCGACACCAGATGAATATACATGGGATTGAAGACACCGAGGTACAAGAAGCTGATGCAGATGCTAAGCTGTTACCAGTTGATTCTCAGTGTCCGCCGATTGATACCGAAACAGAGACTGCTGAGAGTCTATCTACTGATACGGAGAGCTTGACCTATGATAGTGAGCCTACGTCCCAGCGAAGCTTGAATGAGGAAGAACCTACCTTTTGGGATCGTATTGTGACAGCAGCTATTAATAACAACGCTGCGGCGACAAAGGACACCGGACTGGTTAAGTTACAACAGGCGTACCTCCAAATGCGCCCCTGCATCCGGAAAACAGTAATGGCGATCTATGAACCGTGTAGCCTGCTTCGGCCTATTACGGAGACCATGCGTCACTTAGAAGAGGATATGGGTTACCACCCACCGAGGCCCTGTAAAATGCGATCAAACTGTGCAAACAACTGTTCCACGACATGTTTTCGTTAAAGTATCCTGGCCTGTCAGACAACGATTGGAACGAACGGTTCAGGGTTGACATACTACCAAATGGCGGATTCTGATTGGACAAAAGCAGTCGAAAATACATCTATCGGGTAGGAACGAACATGACAGATGCAGCACCAAATAGCGGCTTCTGATTGGAGAAGAGCATACACGAGCATACTTGAATTGTAAACATACTTAACGCGGCTCCCCCAGCTTGACACCCTCATCTTCAATCGTAAGAGATTCCACGTCTTCCTACAAACTGTCGATATGAAGGCTTTTAGAATCGCAGTGCGACGTTAACGGCTGACATGTTGACCCTTAACATCGCAATGGATAAAATATTGACAAGTTCGACCCATAACGTCGGATTGCGATTTTAAGAGCCGACATATTGACCCTTAACGTCGCATTGTGAATTTAAGAGCCGACATATCGACCCTTAACATCGCATTGTGATTTTAAGAGCCGACATATCGACCCTTAACGTCGCATTGTGATTTTAAGAGCCGACATATTGACCCTTAACGTCGCATTGTGATTTTAAGAGCCGACATATCGACCCTTAACGTCGCATTGTAATTTTAAGAGCCGACATATCGACCCTTAACGTCGCATTGAGATGTTAAGGACCGTCATGTTGACCCTTGCCATCACATTGCGACGTTAAGAGTCGAGACGCGTACCGTTCAGTATATTAATCTTGGTGGCGGAGTGCTATTAGGGTTCAAGTGATCGGGCTGTGGGGCCGAATGACGCCTTTGGGTCGGGAGGAAAACAGTCCGCGAGAAAAAAATAGTGCGGCGAACCAATAGGGCGGGTCTGTATTGAATCCATTTAAACATTTAAACTTTTAAAACGTTAATACATGTAAAATGGGCTTACCTTGAAGTGTCCAAGTTTTATGATTGGGTGTCCGTCCTATAGGGTCTGTACATATTGGATTGCATCAGCATTGGCTGGAGGCCAACATCCGGGTTCCGTTGGCACGCATCCAATTGGCTGGGTGCCAAGTTTTAGATGGGCCGGGTATTGGCCTGGTGCCAACATCCAGGTTCTGTTGGCATGCATCCAATTGGCCAAGTTTTTCGCTATAAAAAGGGGTCCGTTTTCAAGTCGGTACCAACATTTTTACTGACCATCCGAAGCTATCGACCTCACCACTGCCAGCCTGCCCGCCTAACGGACCTGCCTGCCGGACCACTGCCTGCCTACAGCCTACCTGCTTGACTGTGTACCTGACCACTGCCCGCCTACTACCCAACGCTGTGCCTGAACCATGGACTCACTCGACCGAGCTAAGCTTTTACAGCACCGTATCAAGATCATTGACGAAATGCAGCATGCGGCCGACATATGTGATCTGCTCATGGTGGAAAACATAATCACTAAACACAGTGGGGTAGATATCATGGCGGAGAAAACCTATATGGCACAAAACAGAGCCATCATCGACCTGATACCATGCCTTGGTCCGTTAGCATTTCACACCTTCCTGGAGGCGCTGAAGAAGACGGGGAATGAAGGAATAGCGTCTCTACTTCAACCCCAGAAAAAAACCTTAGTCATAGACATCCCGGAAGAGAGTAGACATACCAAACGTGCCCAGGAAGAACCCGGTCCAACTGCCAAACGTGCCCGTCTCCAACTTACACCTTTAAAAATAGGCCAGCAAGCAGAGGAAGAGGTCCAGTCGTTACTCCCCGTGTCTGCGCAGCAGGTGAATGATATCATCCAGCAAGCCTACGAAGCGGCCCGTTGCGCAACGCTCTCTCAGTGGGAACTTTCGCCGAATTTGACAGTGACAGTAAAAGACCAATGCATCCATTTCGACGTTCCAGCCTGCGAGGAAAAGCCGGCCAAGCATATTTCAATCACAGCTAACGTCTGGGAGAAAATTATAGCTCTGTACGAGACCATAGATTCGCTCATCGATATGCAAGGAAAAGACGAAGTGAAATTTTTCGCAGAAAAAAATATCTTTCTCAGTTATACTCTCTTTAACGATGTGGTGTTGGTCCATCTGCGCAAATGGAAACGTGGAAAAAACAAGTGGTTTCCGCAAACTGAGGGCGTGACGCTGCATTCACACGCATGGAATACACTGAAAGAGTTAACACCAGCCATTTCTGAATCGCTGACTGGAGATATCATGCAAAAATTATCCAGCTTATTGTTCGACACTTATATGGATGAACTAATGCCGTACATTCGAGCGATACGCATGGAACAATGTGCCGGATGTCAATATAAATCACTCAGTCAAATCGAGCATGAATGTGTGGGACTGTTTTTAACAGAGGAGATTTTGAAAGAAGCCATACAGGATAGTAATGAAATACAAATCTTGGAGCGGTTTCAAACCCGATGCCCAGCTAGAATTCCACGTCCCCATATGGACGCTTTCCTCTCACAACACAGCTCAGATAAGCAGAAGGGTCATTTCCAAAAACGGTTGCTCGATAAATATTTACAATTCTGAGCTATAATAGACACTCAGAGAGAGAGAGAGAGAGAGAGAGAGAGAGATTTCCGTGTTGGCTGTTTGTTTACGTTTTATATCCAAGTCACTAGGCCAAATGTTGCGATGTTGCAACATTTTAACACAATTGTTGCAATAGGGTAAAAATGTTGCGATGTCGCGACATTTTAACACAATTGTTGCAACACTAAGTTACATTGTATAGATTTGTTGCTCTTCTACCACGCTACCGTAAATCAATTGCATATTTATAATCGCCCGGCGTGAAAGTAAATGCCTGTAGGAATTATCAGATCGCTATTATCGAGAATAGAAAAAAAAAATGTTCATTCTTCTGTGTTGTTGTTGAAATAAAAATATTATAAATTCATATGGTGTGTGTGTTGTTTTTTTATGTATAGGGAAATGCAGAGGGTCATTCTGGTGTTTTGAATTGAATTGTGCATTGATAGAAGTTCTCCTTCGGTAGAATTGGCAGCACTGAAAAGTGCTTTTGAGAAAAAAAATGTCAGGGAAAAACACCTCACGGTCGAAATATTCTTTTCACTCCAGCAATAATAGTCCGACAGGCGGGGCATCGGAGCCAAATATCCTGTTTCCCATCGTCGTTCTCAGGACATCGGCAAGTCCCGGCATTGCAAATAAAATTACACAAGCACATTCCACAAACAGCTAAATGTCCGCATGGAAAAATCACATAAACTGCCTCGATGGTCTGACAAATGGTGCAGTTGCCCTTCTCGCGTTCGTCGTCTAGTTGCCGGCGAAGTGCGCCTTTTTCCCGCTCTAATTCTTGAATTCTGTTTTCTTGAGATTGTTGAGTAATTTCCCCCGCCTCTAGTTGACGCCTCAGTAGGGACATTCGTGTCTTCACATCAGGAGTTGCTGGGTGAAGCGAAGTTGCAGGTCTGCTTGCAGTCAACCACCCCGCCGCTGTTTCCAAGATGGGTGGCGAAGGGGCTGTCAGTTCTTCAATCTCGGTCTCTTCTCCACTTTCTATCTCATCAACAGAATCTTGGACCAAAACCTGTCGATCTACAGCTTCCGGACGGATAACTGGCACGATAAATCTTGGGATCTCTCCATCTACAGGACGTTGACGTCGTGGGTCAGCCATCTTGAGATATTGGCGTAACGGTATAGCGTGGGTTCCGAGGGACAGTGATATAAGCAACGATACTGAATTGGAAAATGCGCCCCTTTTATAATGAACGACTTGGCGCCGTGCCAACTGGCTGGCTGAGGGCCAGTTGGCACGGCGCCAACGGTACCATTGACATTCAGCCAGTGTCAACAGAATCCGGCAGATGGCAGCCAGCCAACGCTACTACAACAATTTTCGAGATGTGTTCCCACTTTTGATGAAAGCACAAAACTTCACCTACGCTAATATATTCTAGTTTTTGTAGAATATAGATTCGCGTTAATTTCTACTTCGTCAAGAAAATTGGCAGATTGAAATGTTCTCTCTCTAATTTTATGCCACGGTATCTATTTTTACATCTATGTTGTAGACGTATGACAGAAGACTATATTGCATCAATTCCCTGCTGGAAAAAAAACCGCTAGAAAATTGTCTTCAAATGATAATATGTTGATTATAGTATATTGTCTTCATGTATGAATATGCAGATATGGGGAGAATTTTTTTTTCTTACAAAAACTATTCGCGGCTAATTTCTGGGCATCTGCGAGCCGGTCAATTTTAAGCTGTAGAAAAACTTTTTATATTTTATATTCGATGACTTTTAGCCCATCTGTGCTTTGGTGTTGGAGCTCACGCACACAGACGCATCGACGCCAGCCTTTGTGTGCAGTGAGGCCCGGAGGGAAAAAAACCAGGCTGTTTTGCTCAGCTGTCAACTGTTATGTTTTTCGAGATGAAGGATATACCGTTTAGGTGTATTGAAATGCTCTTTCTAATTTTATGCCACGGTATCTATTTTTACATCTTTTCCAGCTGTCAACTGTTATGTTTAGGCCACAATGTTGTCATTTTCTCCCCTATATTAAGCGTTCATAAAACATTCAAGCTAGTCTGGTCATAATAAAATTTAAAATCACATGTCCAATACACACACAGAATGAAAGCAAGAATCGAACTTGCGACCCTTCGAGATGAAGGGTATACCAGTCCAGGTTTCATTTTTTGAGGTGTATTGAAATGCTCTCTCAAATTTTATGCCACGGCATCTATTTTTACAGATTCAGATTCAGATTTATTTGCACAGCTATGCCATACTGGCCAAAGGCAATACAATTAGAACAGTCAAAAGCACAAACAATAGATTTATGACAGAAGAGTATATTATTACACGTAAACGAAGCCACGTGGCGCGCTACAGCATAGCTGAGGTGGGAGAATCGAAATATTTTAAATAGCTGTTGTGTGCAAGATTAAAGATATCTTGGACTCGTACATGCGACGTTTTCTTCTCTCATGTTACCAGAAGTAATCTGTTTGTCTAGAAAGCATTACACTTAAGCTGGTTAGAGTGAAAATAAGACCTTTTCATCACTGTTTATCGTGGTGTTGTGGTTGTATACGCATATGTATATGTTATAGTTCTAACCAGGTCTTCTTCAAGACCGTTTTGAAGAGTCGTGCGTATGAAGCGCGTAAAAAAATAACATGCGATTCATTGGCCGGTCCAAGAAAACTGCTGAGCTGTTGGCTTGCGTTCGCCGCACACGCTGAGGATTTGGCCTCCCGAGGCGAAATTATCAAACAAGTTTGATATTTTTTCCCCGGCCTCGCGAGGCCAAAAACTCACCAAAAACTGCCCGCACACGAGAGCTAGCCCCTGAGCTGAGAGGCAATACACATGTTCCCTGGTTTGGTCCCGACACCCCAGCGGTTTTCTGCTTCTGGGCTTGTCACGGCAGATTAATTTGTTCGCCCATACTCAGAGGATATCCATTTTGCGTTTACCCTTGCCTTTTCCTTTACTTGAGCCATTATTTGCACCTTTCGGCATGTTTGATTAGCTTGGGCCACATGCTTTCTCGCCAGTGTTTACGTCTCACTGAGCCAGAGCCTCGCTCTGGATATGAACTAGTTTACCTAATATGGTGAGACTGTGGAGTAAGTCCCGCTAGAAAAATTGTCTTCAAATGTCTGATGTTGTGGAGTATAAAAAAAATCCTGTCAACAGGGGCGAGTATATGCGAAGCTATGTTGCCAATGCATTGAAATTTGACTGGGTTATCTGCATGGGTTTCAACTCAAGTATACGAAAGTCCAGCTTACCTGATAAAGAGTTTAGTCCCGAGTCCTGATGTATACCTGGCAAAATTCCATATTGCCGAGAGTTTTATGCGTCTGGGGTTTTTTCCTAGGTGGGTATAACACACCAATCCTTCATCACGATACATTCTTATCCTAAAATATATGGGTATCACCACGAACCTCATTCCATATATACTTTTTTTTCGAAATTCACAGATATTTCCATCGGTAAAACCGGTCTCCATTATACCACATGGATGAAATGAACGCACTGAACTGTCAAGCTAATGATTTTGGCCAACGGCACACACATGTTCCCTGGTTTCATGGTTTGGTCCCGACACCCCAGCGGTTTTCTGCTTCTGGGCTTGTCACGGATTTTTTCGAAATTCACAGATATTTCCATCGGTAAATCCGGTCTTCATTATACGACATGCAAGAAATGAACGCACTAAACTGTCAAGCTAATGATTTTGGTCAACGGATTTTTGGCCAATGTTCCCTGGTTTGGTCTCGACACCCCAGCGGTTTTCTGCTTCTGGGCTTGTCACGGTAGATTAATTTGTTCGCCCATACTCCCACGTGGGGTGGGTGTGGCAAAACAGAGGGTATTCAGCCAATGAAAAATAAGAAAAAGATATGTGTGTGCATATTAATAGACCACGTTGGCTGTATAGGCCGTAGAAAATGGGCGGCTAAAAATGAACACATTACATTATACTTTGTTGCGAATTGTTGCGAGTCCACGGGTGACTCAGTGCGTTTTCATACCCCGCTACAGTATTTCACAGAATAGAATATCAGCTCATAAGTTTGGGGTGGTGTGGATAATTCGACAGTCTTCAAGGCCCTCCTTGAAAGTCCTAATGACTTTGTATTTCTTAGTTTGATGAAAAAATTATTTTTCGGCTACAAATAAATAATTCGTGAATTCTGATAGAACGTGAAACAATGTTTTATTCAGGTGAAGAATTACTATATATTACGTACAAGGAAATTTCATAATACAAACAATTCAATTCAATTCTTTTTATTGCTCGACTCTGTCACATATAGAGTATGGCAAATGACATAATAATAACAAAATAATATAAAAGACAATTGATACAGAGATAAAGCCTGTTACTGTGGCAATATCAATTTGTAAAGAAAGAAGATAGAACTAAGTATACTCAGCTGGGTTGGGCATTTATCTGTTCGTTCCTATATGTACATATTATGTATGTACATTGCTATTCTACCATGTTCTGATGGAGGGTTGAACAGAATTTCTATATACTTTTCTTTGTCCATTGCTGATGTGACATTACCCTGTATTTGTAGATCAGATAATGGTTTTCTTTTAATATAGAGACTAGCACATGCCAATAAAAATCTGTTTTTCGTCTTCCATTTTTTTTGTACTACAGAGTCTACAGGGGATATTATAGTATCGTCCAGTCTCTATTTCTAGTTTGTGTGTGCTTGTTCTAAATTTTCTAATTGTTTGTTTATGTCTGATGTTTTCTATTTCGTAAAGGTATGGTTGTAGTGTGTATTTGTGGCAAACTTGTCTGAGGCGTGTGAGCTTGCCAGAATAGGATATATTTTTTATATTGTATGGTTGACCATCAATCACAGATTCAAACAAGAACATGTACAAGAACTGTCAGGAAGGCGATTAAAGTACTGTATACAGACTATGTCGGTTGGATATTCACGAGAATTTTCGAAGAATGTACAATAGGGTTGTATAATACCAACAACAATACAGATTACTACAAGAATGCGTTATGTACTAGAACATACATTTGAGAATTACATGTTTTATTCACAACATGTGAAAATTTAGAGTTCACACACAGTCACAAATTCGCATCGGTTAGAGGCAATATATGTAGTAGTCACCAGTTCACAAGTCCAGATAGGTGATACTAACACCATCCGGAAGGACTTTTCGTTTCGGATAGAAGAAGGTGAAGGCATCTCGTTGCTGTATGTACGAACGCATTTGATGATCCGCCACACGAAATCCTCGATTGGTCCCACTAGCACTAACGCGGTTTTGAAGCACGTCCAGGTAGAGAGCTTTGTTAATGGTGGGGTCTCGTCGATTGACCCCCTTGCAGCTGAACTTGTTTTGGTCTTCACCGTAACAGTAATAGGTTTTTGAACACAGGGCGATCATGGCTTCTCCACTCCACTCTAGCTTAAAAAGACCAGCGGGTCGCTTGTCGTGCTGGTAGTGGTCGCGTCGAGGCAGCCATTGATCCCGTTCCGCTTCATACTGGACTCGTAGTTCCGGTTTCACGAGTGACTCCCAGTCTGCATTAGAGACACCCATGTAGGTAGAATCTGTGTCCATTTCTATCAACTGCCAATCGCTCTGGTCGAAATACACGTGTATAAAGTCATAGAAGAACTCCAACATCCGGAGTTTAGCCATCTGGTACACCATACACCCGATTTGGAGGGGTAAGTTGTAACGCGTGGTCTTTTTGGCAGAGGTAACCTCGTAGGTAACATCATCGATGACGTCGACGGAGCGACACAGCGGCGAGTTGATTTTTGCTCGCGCTTGTTTCGTAGTCCATATATTCACGGTGACGTGGCGGGCTTGATTCGTTACAGATTTGCCATAAAAACTGTTCCCCGCGAGCTTCCAGGACTCAGCGATAATGGCCTTACTGGGATCCTTATCTCCTTGACGACGAGCGGCCGTTACGGTGTCAGCGACGCCAGAAAAAACAGGCATTGGGTACATACTGCATGACTTGATAGACTCGTGTGACTTCGAGACCGTGGCTCATTTACCAGCGCAGAAGTGGTGTACCCAGTAAGATTTTTTCAGCCCACATACTGCCTATCAACATCCGGCGCGGTTGTTTAAGTACTTCATGCTCCTCGGCGTAGGCCCCCATGGTGTCTCCAATATCAGCTCGACTCACCAGCGTGTTTTTAAAAATGGGTGGGCACTCTGCAAACTGTGGCTTCAGGGCGTCGGGGACATGCAGGTCACATTCTATAAACCCGTACAGGGTCTCCGTACGCACGGCTTCAAGGATCTGTGGCGTGGTGAGAATACGACGACGACTGAGCGGGTACTCGTGCTCTTTCAGGAAATTACGCAAGTGTGGGAGGACCTGGCACATGGTGTGGAATTCGCATTCCCACATTTCTATCAGATGATACCCCAGATCTTTAATATAATCAGCATTGTCCACCACTTCCGCCTGTTGTTTTGCTGTGTTTCCACGGCGATCGTTGTAGTGAAACTCGTAAAACTGAAATACTGTAGGTCTTCCATTCACCAGGGCAAACCCATCGACGGGGAGTTGGCGATCTCCTACTCGCTTTTCTGTGGCGTTGGATTGGTGTCGGATAGAAATGCCGCGTCGATGGGCTTCCCAGTCCAGCCACTGGTCGGCGATATGTCTGTGGGACCGTTGTGGTTTGAAATGCTGGCCTTGCGCTAACCATCGCGTATAGTGACCGCTTGGCATGGGTTGGGCAATGGCCCACAGATACAGTGCATTCGCATCAAAGCCGATGATTTTGTCGCACACTTTCCCACCTCGAATGGTTCTCGTGGTACTGGTGAAATATGAGGCTTGGCCCGCCTACAATGTTATCTCGCAAACAATCATGCATATACTCGTCTTTTTGTTGAATGAGCGAGAAGTAAGTAGAACAGTCTTGAAAGAGATACCGAAGAGCCAGGCCAGGTAAACTCAAACACTCTTTGAATATGTCGACGTGCATTTGGTTGCGAAACAGTTGCGCCATTTTCTCGGCCGCTTCGAGGAAGGGAACGACATCCAGATTGTTGTAATATACCAGAAAATCTTGCAAGGTTACAAGCGTCTAGTCCGTCATTCATAATCCAGCCGTCGTCCATTAGAGAATATCCGCGTCCATAATCCAAAGACCTATTCCATTTTCCACATAACAGTATTAGCACCAAATTCAAAAAGACAATCATAGTATACATAAACATAGGCTTGTTTCCTGCAAGAGAGAAGCGGTCAACAGTTTTCAATGATGCCGGCAAGACATGATGTTCCAAAAATATCAAATCCGTATCGCTGATCAGTATTCTTAATCCATAATATTCGTTATAGAGTCGTCATCTAAAATTCTCCATCTGTTGGTCGTTCCATACCTGTTGCAGTTCCCGGTACACGTCTTCAGAACATTCTTCTTGCTTTAAATCATCGAAAAAAGCGTCCCGGGATGGTAACTCTGTTTCCTCCAAGCGGTCGAGTGTCGACATGTAAGTGTAAGGGAACCTCCCTTTGGCTTGTTCACAGTCATAGGCCTTCACCCACTGCGCATAACTATAATTGGGCGCCAAATAATTCCGAACATCCAGGAAAGTCAGTGACGTGGTAGTAAGCGCCATGTGATTATTAATCTTTTTGATCACACTCTTGACTTCACCGGATTGTGCCAAATAAGGGTACAAAAACTCCTTCACCATGTTGAGGTCGTAACGTCCAGAACTAAACCCGAGCACGGGTAACTGAGTCAGGTACTGAACGAACCGGGCTTTCAGTTTTTCCGCATACACTTTCGGTAAGGGTACATCTTGCGGACGAATCTCTATTTCGGTCGCGCCACTTTTCTCCTCTTCCTCCGACTCGCTTTCTTCGGTGTCACTGAACGACACACCGGGCTCGGGAATTCGATCATCGAGTTCATCCAGAACATTCTGGAACTTGACTACCAACAGTTCCGTACTGCGCGCGCTCACCGCCTCTAAATATTCCATCATCCGCGTAATCAGGTCATGAGAGTCTCCGGTCGATACGAAACATACAGGCTCAGCGTCATAGCCGGACACGTTGGTTGAAATGCTGACACTCAGCGGGATATGACGCTGTGTCCACTGCGTTTTGGCTGAGGTAGTGTCCATGGGTTCCAAAATCGCTTCAAAGTCATAGCACGCCCGGTAGGGAAAATAACGGTCCTCTTCCGCCACCACAAGACCCTCATCAGCTAGGTCTTCAAAGATAGTAGGCGTATTGTGGTAAACACCTCCAGGAAATTTCCGTTTCACAGCGTTCGTACAGATTTTCTCGTGTCGGTGTAAGAGACCAGAGTGGTTAAACACCCGCTGGCATTGAGTGCAGCTGTAGGATTGGGCGAAGAGGCTCATAATGTGGATCAGAGAAAAGTGACTGACTCCACCGTAGTCGTAGACGTTTACCTTCATCGTGGACGCGTACCGTTCTGAAGAGCGATGCACCAATTCAGCGACAAATTCAGGGTTCTCCTCACCTTCCCGAAGTAATCGATAGACAAAGATATTCACCTTGAAGAGCGATTCGACGACATCCAAATGTTTGAAGGGAACACCTCGGAACTGCCGCTTATCCATGTCTTGTTCCTCTAGATACTCTTCCCAATAGCAGTTGGCCACTTTGTCACACGCCCGAGGATCACACTGGTCCAAATGTACAGCCAAACAACGAAACAAGCATTTCCGGTCTTTGTAGGGTCCATGATGTCCACCCGTTAACGCATACAGGCCTTTTCGTCGACTCAGCCAAGGCGGGAGAATGACGGGAGCACCGATCGGATGAATCCGCAATTTCGTCACATAGAATGTTACGTTGGTGACCATTTCCACCAACCATTTCGTGTTCGGTCGCTGCAGGCGGGCCCACTCCAACGGGTCTAATGTAGTGAGTTGCTCGACCACCGGTTCCAGGGAAATAGCGTCCGTCACCGTGAAGGGCTGGTCAAATACATGGTTGTTGTTGCTCGGATAGAAATACCGTAGTTGATTGGTCTCCTTGTGCCGAAGAATGTATCCAAAAGTCATATTGACCCGAAACGATGTGGCTTGGTCGTTAAAAATACGCTCCACGTAGGACGGAAGATGTATCAGCTCCACCAACCGAAAATTGTACAAGTCCAGTATGGGCCGTTGACTGTGAAAGCAATGGCGAATGGTGTTCCAATGTCGCCGGTATATGGCACTCACAGACTGGTCTTCTGGCAATGCTTCATCGGCAGGCACCGCTGGATCTCCTGGAAAATGTTGTTCTGGTCTCATATTGTTGTCGTCTCGTCTCAGGGGACTCATGGTGGAAAGGAACACAGGTAGATGAGGTAGACAGGCTGGTCAGGCGGGCAGTGGTCGGGTACAGCGTCAGGCAGGCAGGCAGTAGTCCGATAGGCAGATTGTAGGCAGGCTATAAACAGGCAGGCAGGCTGAAGGCAGGCAGTGGTGAGGTCGATAGCTTCGGATGGTCAGTGAAAATGTTGGTACCGACTTGAAAACGGACCCCTTTTTATAGCGAAAAACTTGGCACTGAGCCAATTGGCCGCTAGCCAATTGGATGCATGCCAACAGAACCTGGATGCATGCCAACAGAACCCCGAGGTCAATATGGTTTTAAATACGCTCCCCGATGTTCAAAGTCAGTACATCCCAGGGTCCATACATGTATTCCATGCATTTTGTCCCGTGGGACTACGTTCGGTCTGCGGAGGCAGACCGCATCACCACCAGACCGCATCACCGCGGAGGAATACAAAGGTCACGTGACCTTGTATCCGAGTTCAAGCGAATAAGCCGCTGCCACATTGGTCAAGTTTTTTTACCAAATTCAAGATGGCGGCCAAACTCTGGCAGAGGTCACTTTCCAATCTCCAGCACCAACGCCTCAAGTTTAAGTGCAAAGAGGTCAATGAGAGTCTATCCGTGTTTTCCCTACTACTGACGTGTAGCTGAGGCATTATCATTTTCGCCCCTCATGGACAAACGGTTGGTCTTCCAATAAGCAGGAATAGCGAATTAAATTAACTTAATTAATATTAGCTTTTATTAGAATTAGGAATCCGAAAAGATAACCTTACAATGGACACCGAACAACATAACTTAAAACCAGATCGGTATGGACAAGTATAGGCACATCTGTTCTACCGAGAATAAGTTACGTTCCAATGTTACCAGTGAACGGATATGAATAATGAATAGTCAAGAAATGTCATGGTGTGATTATGTCATCGAAGGAAACCAAAACTTGTCTTGGCAATTGGACGTTGATATAAAATAGCTCATATCAGGAAATACCAGTAGTATACAGACAGGGAAACTCGTATGATTGCCTGAGGGACCTAATGAGGTTAGGGCGATCATTCTCTCTAAAATGGAGGTAAAACAGGCCGTTTTTGCTCAATAAATCAGTCTACATACACTGTCAGAATTTTTGGGTATAGACGTGACATATCCAAAATAGCTGGGTCAAAAGGACCCAAAATGTTTGGGTCAAAATTAAATTTGACCCAAACTCTTTGGGTCCATCACGTCTATACCCAAAACTATCTGGTAAATTTGACCTAATCCTTCTGACAGTGTAATGAATTCAGCAAAATCCTCTTGAGGCACACATAGACATATATATCCACATCAAACGATAATAAAAAATAAATTGTCATCTATCTAATTTGTACAGTAATAGGCCAAATATATGTCACGCTATTGAAACAACATTGACTGGTTCTTCAAATGGCAAATTGCTTTTAGGACATGGAACAATACATAGATTAATGCGCATGAAGTTTAGAGCATTGCTTAAGAAGGAATCAAAAGTTATTGAACAAAAACGACGTTTTAAAGAGCGGGATCTCCTTAATCTACAATTGAGGGTCGAAATATGGTTGTGTTAAGCCCCAGCTCCACTTAAGCGAACTTGTTTTTGCAACTTTGCGATGTAACGGTCATAATGTTTCGTAACAAATCGCTTTAGATAAGCCGGTTTTCTCGTCATTTTGGGCGAATAGATACGACATGTTTACGAATAATTACCACTGTTTGCGATGCAGTTACGAAGAAATACGATACTTTTACGACAATTAGCGACATTATTATGTGCGATGTATTTGCGAACGTTTACGGAGTGCATACGACTACTTGCCATTATTTCACGATGTCTTGCGAATACGTACGAAGGTTTTACGACGTTTTTACGACGTTTTTATTTATATGGGACTGTACATAGAAACAATTGTTTCATGATTGTGGTAAATTTGTTGTAAAAACGTAGTAAAAACATTGTATAAAAGTGGCAAACTTTATGTTTATGGCAACGATTATTCTCAACTAGTCGTTAAATTCGCAACGGTGTCGTAACTTAATCGTAAGTCATCGTAAATTAGTTGCACAAGACTCGCCATAGTCGTAAGTGCTATCGCATACTTCGCATACCATTGCTTCCTGTCGTAAGTTATCGTAACTATTCGTATTTATTTTTTTCACTTGACGATTATTAACGGAACTGTTACAGCAGCAGGGGGGCCAGCAGACCTAATCTGTTTAGGTTGGGGGAAGAGCAGACAGCGTGGGGGTGCCTAGAGGACCTCTAGAGAGCAGACTTTTTGACACAGATTACCAGGACAAAAAAACTACGACCGTTTCGTAGAGAAGACAAGGAGACCCGGAGGAAGACGGAGCAACCCCAAGCCTTGGTTCTATACCAGACTTATCCACCCTTCTGTCGGGGTTATTCATCTACAGAAGCAGCTCAGTCTCGATGATGGTCTCCTGACAGCAACGAACTGAGGACAGACACTGATCAGACATACGAGAAGTTGAGAGCGCGCGCATTGAGCTAGTGTATGCAGGTTACTATCGATTTTTTTCTCTCGGCTTAATACATGTTTAGAGGGGTATCGATTTTTTCTCTCGGCTTAATATACATTGAGAGGGGAAGCCCCTTGTCTCGCACGCACCAGTGGAAGGTATATGATTTATTTTTTTCCTACAAAAATCAGAAGGTCGGATTAGGGCCGAGGTAGAGCGCTGAACTCAAAACCAAAATACCTTGGTTCGATTCCGATCGCACCACGTCTGTTGTCTAGGAACAGGTTGTTCCCTTGTTATATACTATTGCTGTCGGTATATATCTCATTAAAGACTTTCCCGGGGTCCTTTGATGAGCGTATGTGTCAATTGCCATCGTATGAACAAATATTTCGATCACTTCTGTAATTTGCCTAGTAAAATAAATTTCGAAAATACTAGACTAACAATTAGGAGTGTTAGATGGTGACATGTACGAACAAGGTACATGCCAGAGTCCTACGGAATGATCGGTGTGGGAAAATAATATATATAGTAAGACAGCCCGGGAAATCCCCGCGGTCAGTCTTAAGGGACTCTGGTGACGTGGTGGAATTTTGTAAAAATAAATCAGGAGGGGGGAGGGGGAGGGTAGATGGAGGGGAGGAGGGAGGGAGGGTAGATGGAGGGAGGAGGGAGGAGGGAGGGAGGGAGGGAGGGAGGGGGTGTAAGAGCGAGTGGTGCGTAAATAGACGGAGAGAAAAAACCATTCGCAAGTTTGGAAGTATCCAACCTATCAAATTTAGCTATCAGTAGGCCTGCGAACGGCTCGCTATCAGATCCGGCAGTCAGTAGCCGCACGCAGTGCTGTAGTATTTATTGTCCGCTTTCGCGCGTGTAAATGCGACAGAGTGCCTACTTCAATATATCCGAGGGGAGGATTCCTTGCTTAATCAGCAAGTCTTTTGTGGCTATGGCCAGGCCGATGTCTGCAATAACCATTCCTACGTCATAGCCGGTGAAGTCTGACTTGCGGGCAGGGCCTTTCCAAACTATTTTGCCCACAGGAGCATAATCTATCGCTAAGCCGCTAACGACAGCGTCATGGTAGGTCATGTTGGCTAGCATTTTACCATCGATCGACGACATGCTCCTTTATATATATTGCAGTGTCAGCCATGGCTTTAACATGATATGCTAATGCGCCGAAAAGGCCTCACTACTAAGGGTGTTCGTGCGGACATCATAGTGGTTCCCACGGTTCCGGGTGGCAGGGGCTGCGCATGGCGTCTTTAATAATCCGCCTGTAGAGAGCAGTTTATCGTGATTCTATTTCGATTTCCCTGGCAAACTGTTTCCTTGCTTCCTCCCTGCCTTGCTTCAGAAGTTCGTTTTTTTCTTCCTGGCTGATATGGGATGCTTTCAACGATTTAGTCCTGATAGCGTTTCTCATCGCATCATATTTAGATTTCTCCGCTAGGATGTGACGGAATTCGCTATGAGAAATCTTGTTATCCACAAGTGTTTGCGAGATAACATCTGCGATGGAATCCAATTTTGAAGACGCTAGGACGCGAATTTCATCGTGTTTTTTAGCTTTGATGGTCAGGCGTCGAGATATAAACTTGCAAGCTATTCCAGCCAAACTACTCGAAAGAACCGAGACTTCAAGTGCTACAACAACGGGTGCGGCAATTATAGTCGGCAAGAGGCCGACCCCAGTCGCGCCGAGGCCCAAAGCCACTATGGCAAGCGCAGAGTCAACGCCATCTACAACATTCACCGCTCTGTGGTATTTTTTGTACAAGCTTGGGAGAGTTCATGCTGTATATCACAGATGTGCTTTAGCCTGTAGTCATGCGCGGATTCGGCCTCGTCCAATGTTGGATATAGCCCCATGATAAATCTATATGCTGTTGTCCATAATCTCTAGCTCAAGGTTATCCAAGAGCCGGTTGAACACCTTGAGAGATTTTAAGCTGACGCCTTCAGCTAGGAATATATTGCCCACGGACACATCGTTCCCTACTCGTGTAGTTACGCCCTGTAACGACAGATGCACGACAGGCTTTTTAACTGCGCTAAGAGCAAAGAAAATCCGCAACTCTTGATCAGTGTGCTTATCCTGCCACTTTATCTGGAGATCTGGTAGTATGTCCACGAATCTATCGTGAGCGGGAGCGGGCGGTAACAGTATTGCAGCAACAATAGTTGAGTCTGGAGGAAGAGTGGTTAGGGCGGGTAACGACGTATTTATTACTAGAGCCCCTCGAGGATCAGTGCTTCTTATATAGAATTTCCAGTCCTGGAGGTGTATCTTGACGTTGTTTTCAACCCGACTGTAGGACAGGAATGCCGTAACTCGATTTAAAACTGTTCTCACAAACCCGGCTTTATCGACCTGTACTCCCGATTCGATCACATTAAGGTCAATGAGACAGCCCACATTGTCACTTTCGGCGAGAGTCCATTGTCGGTTTTCCGTTTTAACGAGGCTATATCTCACGTGCGTCCGTGTGTTTCCTGTGTTAATATCTTCAAGGTCTTTGAAACTTACATCTGTGGTTCTTCCTGGCGTAAGCTTCTTTCGATGGTATAAGCCGTTTCTGAACTGAAAGCCGTATAGGCGGTCGGTGTAACCTGCCTCGCCAAACCCCATGGTATCAGCGAGATCGCTTAAGGCCAAATCACTGCATCTGGGTCCTGCGGATTCAACCATCGTTGTCAGGGATGAATATCACGAGTTACACTCATAAAAGCGGTCTTTACTGGTGTATCTGATTTATCTAACAGGAAGAACGTTAGCTGCGGGATAGGGCCAGATATTAGTGGCTTATACTGTGGATTAGGGAAAGAAATGGTTTTTCCGCAGTTTATTCCTTCACCGGTCACAGATATAGCTCTCAGAAGAGTGGAAGGGTAGGCCACACAAGGGTACGCAGTGCTGGTGCCAGCCGTCTCGACTGCCTTCCCCACTAGATTGTGTGATGTGCTCACCTCACCCAGGTGAGCGAACACTTCTTTATGAGGTGCTAGTGTGGGGAAGCTGTCGCCCTGCACTGTCCCAGTAAGGGTACTGTCAGGATCTGAGAACCCCAGAATTACAAGCGTCTAGTCCGTCATTCATAATCCAGCCGTCGTCCATTAGAGAATATCCGCGTCCATAATCCAAAGACCTGTTCCATTTTCCATATAACAGTATTAGCACCAAATTCAAAAAGACAATCATAGTATACAAAAACATAGGCTTGTTTCCTGCAAGAGAGAAGCGGTCAACAGTTTTCAATGATGCCGGCAAGACATCATGATGTTCCAAAAATATCAAATCCGTATCGTACCGCGCAAGGCCAAGTAGTTGTATGCTATTGTCGGTCGTCAACTTCAGTCGACCAGTGGCATGGTTTATCTCCAGGCCCGCCCCGTGTGGCTTGAAGACCTCTCTATTAAGGGAACAGACATTGTAATAACCGCTAGGAACAACCACAAGCTTTCCGCGGACAGAGAAGCTAGTTCCGGCTGGGACATTCTCCCATAGTGGGTAGAAAGTGAGCTCGAGCAGTGCTACTTTGTATTGTCCGTTTTGGTTCTTGAGCGCATGCGTGAGGTCGATTGTTGCGCCGTTTTGAATGTTGCTCAGTGTTACATACATAGCCGGCCACACGAAGTGCTAAATCAGCAATGATTGCGCATGGATAGACACGCCTTCAGCTTCAATGTAAAGGCCACCTACAAAGCGGGCGGGGTGTACACCGCTGGAACGTCGTCTACGACTGCAGAAAGTGTTACTGGGACGACATTCACTCATCAAGATATCTTAGTGAACTTAGAGAACACAGCAAGTGGTGACTTTGCGGCCCAGTTTCCTTATATATTTGTGGAATACTGTCTGCCTAAAGTGAAAAGCGACCAGCTTGTTCAGGCGTGGCGCTCTAATCCCTTGCAGTTTTGGCAGAATCAGCTGAATTTCGCCGTGTGGTGCGCCACGACCGGCTGCGGCGTGTCTGTGAGCGACCAACTAGCGGCTGTCGTTTCC
>JAVTVY010026695.1:0-10315 GCA_036873755.1 Hanleya hanleyi | reverse complement strand
ACAGTTGTTCATTGGGTTCGGCCGCCGCTTGTCTCAGGGCACGAGCCCACTCCAACTCGTCTGATGACCGCTCGTCCGGTGTAAACAGCTGGTCCACGATAGGCACCACTTTCTCGAAGGCTATCCACAGATCGGGGTCTAGGGTGAAGCTTCGCGTAGGGTCTTGGTAGCGACCCAGGCGTGGGAAGAAGGGTCCACGGTATACGTAGATGGCATTGTCTATGTGGATGACGCGTCCATCGAGCTCGTCGCTCAACACCCGTTTAAATTTGGTCCAGCCGTCACGGTGTAGCGTAACCGTATTCGATACGGTCTCAGCGGGCGACCAGCAAACATCTCTACGGTCTTCCACGAGGGTGACTTTATCTTCATAGACGTGCAACCCCACCCGGGGTGTAAGGGGCAGGATGGCTCGTAGGACGGGTGACATGCTTGATCCAATGACGATCGTTGAATGACGCACACTCTGTCTGACCCTCGTATTTATAGCCAGGTGCCACTGTCAATACCACAGCGCCAGAGTCAATAGGGCACAGACTAGTGTGAGGCCAACCAGCCGCCGCTGGTTCCGGCGTGAACGCTCCTGGTCCATAGCCCGAGCATCAAGGATGGCTGTCATAGTCCAGTAGTGGTGAGTGATGGCATACCTCTCCATCGAGTGCACTCTGTCGAGGACCGCTTCTGTGAACTCGTTCAGGATCTGGCGTCGCCCCTCGTTGTCGTCGCCATCTGCAAACATGGACCGGACCACTGCTCGGCAACCCGTGAGTGAATTCACCACGGTGGCATGCTGTACAATGCGAGTCGCATAGGGCTGGATCTCCGTCATGGCTCTGCGACCGTAGATATGCCAATGGATACACCCAACCCCTAAAAATCACCCCCTTTTATACGTTTTTCTACAACAATGGCGGACTAAAATGCCGCCATTTTCCAACATGGCCGCCTAAAAATGCCGCCATTTTCCAACATTGTGAAGTAGATTACATCTTACATAGGCCTTAAGGCTGTGATATGCATACCACCTTGAAGTATTCTGGGGCATGGTCAGTACTTCCCAATTTTCCCTTTGTCTAATACTCGCCGATTTTTTATTTTTTTTTATTTATTTATTTTTTTTTTATTCATTTATTTATTTATTTTTCCTCGAGAGCTACAACATGACACCTCCCACGCCCTATTCGGACCCATAGCGGTCCCTATCTACCCAAACACCCCTCCACACACACACACACACCCCCAAAATGACCATGTGCGAATAAGAACCTACAAGAGGCTTGGCCTAAATTTAATTTTATTGTACAAACACTCAAGATGAGCAGGTACATAACAAATGTAACATACAATGACAAAAATATAGTGGCAATAGTTTTGGTCCAATACATCATGGCCTAGTGCGAGTTGTCTCCCTTGCGTAATAAGGTTCAGATGGCGCTATGATTGGAAATGTGCGATTATCCGGGGGAATGATGCCAATTGTGACTCTAGACGCCATTTTGTTGCACAATTCGTGCATCATATTATTCTAGAATGTATTGTGAACAGGTTGAGATAAATTGAGACGTACGGGTAAGAGAGATAGAGATGGTGTACGGATATTTCATGATGTAGCGGGAATGTGTAACGTAGAACAAATGTACGGTGTCCCATTCCGTGTTCCTTGTCAAGTTGCTGGGAAAATATCCCGGAGGACTGACTGCATATGTGGAGAATTACTCGAGCTTTATATGTCATGAGCTGCTTGAGAAAATACGTGAAATTTGCATTGATAAATGGTCCAAAACCGGCAGTGGACGTCCATGCAATCGCGCGAATGAAACTAAAAATAGAGGTGTTTTGTTGACATAAAAACAGCTGATGCATGTGGAGGATGTTTGAGTTACACGAGAAAATTCTGCCAATATATAAATGCCTACCTATAGATACTAAAATTGGCCGCTAAAAGTTTCCATAATATAGGGAAATAACTGTGATGTCTTTTTCCACTGTGACACGTTGTCCTAAAGACCTAAGCTGAAACATTCCGAGAAGGGGGGTGGATTTCCTAGCATAGATATTATTAAAAAATAATTTATATTACATACGTGTAAGGCGTTGATTGGTGTTACTGAGTGATACTGGTCAGCTGCATCTCATCAATGAGGCGAACACGGTACTTTCGAAGCTTCACTTGCTGGGATGACTCCATGACTGTAGGCTCAGGCTGGTGAAAAACGGTGTAATAGGCTGGTGAATTTGCACTGGTAAAATGAAAAGCTTCTCCACGTCTCATACAGGCAAGCAGGCAGGCTGGTAGGCAAACAGGCAGGCTGGCAGGCAGGCTGGTCAGGTCAGTCAGAGTGCTCCGTAAGGTAGTGCAATGAATACACCCCACCACTAAAAATCGCCTCCTTTTATACGTTTTTCTACAGTCCGCCATCTTGTACCCCACATCAGCCGCCATCTTGTACCCCACATCAGCCGCCATCTTGTACCCCACATCAGCCGCCATCTTGTACCCCACATCAGCCGCCATCTTGTACCCCACATCAGCCGCCATCTTGTACCCCACATCAGCCGCCATCTTGTACCCCACATCAGCCGCCATCTTGTACCCCACATCAGCCGCCATCTTGTACCCCACATCAGCCGCCATCTTGTACCCCACATCAGCCGCCATCTTGTACCCCACATCAGCCGCCATCTTGTACCCACAGAACACGTGACGTCATATGCAAATTTCTGAGGTCAAATTTTACTCGCTTCTGATTGGCTGTCACCAACCCTTCCACCCCTATCCATTCAAAGTGGTTTGGCCCGAGGTCAAAGGTCAACGAGGCTCAGATCGGGTAGAACCTACTACTGAACTAGGCCTTTCCGCACCGCGATTTTCACACATGTTTTGGAGATTTATCTCGAAGAGCTCTGTAATACCATAAAGCTTCGAATTTTTCGAACTTCATTTCTACCCGCAGTAAATTTCGTCAAGGTTGGCTGCTGGCCATTCATTGGTTATAGCCCGTGTCGCTTCTAAAGGTTCCTTCTTAGGGTATAAATTGATCCGTGATTGACCCCAGGGCATCCCGCTTGAAGGGGAAGCTCAAACACTAGACTATAGTGCTTTTACCACTGAATGTTAGCTGTGTAAATGTATCATTTATATTGTACGTCAAATGCATATCCCCAATTATGACGACTCTTTGAAGTAAATGATTTCTAGTCAATTTACATAGCCAGAAAAATGGTGTGGGTCCAACACCCTCTGTTGGTGTTGAGGGCTGGTCAACACCATAAAGCGGTGTTGAGAAATGGTGTTGGCCAATGTGAATACTAAACTATGGTGTTGATGCCAGTTAAATATCAAAGAATGTCTTTGGTTAACACCAATAAAGGGTGTTGAAAATTGTTCGACACTATATTTTGGTGTTCACTGACAGGTGCTAATACTCGCTCAACTCCAATTAATGGTGTTGGTCAACACCAATACAGGGTTTGGAGATATATTGTGTATATAATGCAAATTGAACAACATTTATTGGTGTTGAGCTCTACACCTTTGTTTTTGTGTTGATCGATGTGAACACTGAGAAATGGTGTTCAGGCCAGTTCAACACCAAATAATAGTGTTGGTCAACACCGATGAAGGGTGTTGAAAATTGTTTTGACAAGTGCTAATACTCGCTCAACAGGAATTAACGGTGTTGGCCAACCAATAAAGGGTATTGGAGATATATGGTGTCGGTGCAAATTGAACACCATTTATTGGTGTTGAGCTCAACATCATTTTTATGGCTGTGTAAGTAACGGTTTGATGTTACATGCATTTAATACTTTCAATCGGGATAGATTGTGTCTAGTTGCTCATTTATTTCCAGGGAGAACTCATAACCAATAAAGGTTACCCATGTGAAGAACACTACGTGAAAACATCTGATGGGTTTATACTAAATTTACAGCGTATACCGGCGGGTAAGAAAATAGGTTTAGTGAAGCGGATCTGGAAACATTCATTATGTTCTAATTCGCCTAGCTCAAACGAACATAAAACATTTATCATTTACAACAGACTCACTATATCATCGTCAGGGATGCAGCCACCTCGTTGACCGTGTCCGTTTATTACATTAGCTACAGCGAGATAAAAATGGACAAACCATTGTATAATAGGTCTACAGTAGAATAAAGTCCACACGGAAAACCATTGTTCAGTTAAAATCACTTGTGATGTTTCTTTAAACGTAAAGTTCGAAATATGTAGGTACGAAACATCTGCCTACTGCCGGCCAGGAACAACCCCCAGCTCCAATCAGCCTTTCATGGGAGGAAACCTGCCCCCAACCCAGTGCAGCCCGGCAAACCCCTTGGGAGTGGGGCGACCCAGATCATCCAACGTGCTCCTGAATAACTCATCCCAGTTGCGTTCGTGACAGCAGCGACACCGCAGCGTGTTACTGCCCACCCAGGTATACGTCCTTTACAGAAAGGCCTAGCGTGCGGCCCAGTTATTCAACTTCTCCACATCTCTGCAACAGCCCTCCTGACAAAAACAAAATGATGAAAAAGAACGCAAGAAGAAAATGTACTCTGCACCTCAATCAATCAACCCCCAACCCCAGTCAATCCATTCCCAATAATCACTACTCTCGCGATACACGACAGCTAATGTACACGGTCAATGTATGTAGCTTCGAATGATTACAAACTAATTCTCTCATCTTATATATGGCACTCAAGGCGCCAGCATTCTTTCTCGCGCCTACCCAAGCAATACTCCTGTCTATAACCAGACACTAGGCGCCTGAATTATATCACGCATTACCCCGCAGACTCACTATATCATCGTCAGGGATGCAGCCACCTCGACAGAATAAAGAAAGCATTGTGAGTAAGAAATATTACTTGAACAAGGGAGTATGGAGAAAACAATATGTTACTGATGGTGTATTTATTCTTTAGCCGAAAATTATTGTCAATTTTTTTTTTTTTTTTTTTAATCCTGTTTAAATTCCCAAACACAGAGATACACTCAAACGTTGTTTAAGGTCGTCCTTGACATATCCATCCTTAGCTTGATGTTCAGTCTCGCTAAAATTACCACACCATGTACTCCACTGATTGAAGCCTCTCTTGTATTTTATTGTCGTATTTTCAGCTTTGCTATGCAATACCGCCTCGGAAAGATTCTTGGTCAGGTTCCTCAGTACAGGTGACGCAAACGCACGCAAACTTTGCCAAACGCCACTATAAAAAATACCTACAAGAGAGAAGAGAACGAAAGAATACTGAACAAATCTCTCACAATAAATTCATAACTGCCCCTCAATCGTTTCAGTGTATTCTAGTGGATATAACCGCAAATGCATAACAATCAAAAAACCAAAAACAGCAAGCATTTCAATATCGATCTCACTCCTAGTGAATAACTCACCATTCGATGATTACGTATCGCACGTTGACAATACAGAACGCCCATTGCTCACCTTATATCTCGCCAAGCGGTATATGTCTCGCCATTCAGCATATATATGATAGTAACCTTTGTCCTGCCCATCATCATATCTCTTTCCCCCTTCAACATTGCCAAGCGGCGTAGCTTTTTTCTCATTGAGCATTACCAAGCGACCTAGCTCTTTTCCCATGTTAGCATTGCCAAGCGGCCTAACTCTTTTCCCATTCAGCATTGCCAAGCGGCCTAGCTCTCTTTCCCTTCAGCATTGCCAAGCGGCCTAGCTCTTTTCCCATTCATTATTGCTAAACTGCCTAGCTCTTTCTGATTTACATGACTTAGTACAAACAATAATGAAGGCGCCATACTGTTTCAAATACATTGTTCTAATTCAAATACATGACATCAAATAACAGCAATTAATGCAAAGACGCTCGATAAAAACATCTCCAATTATTATATCCTCCATATTAATGCATATCCGTACTAATGCGTTGTAATGAATTAATTATTATAATGTAATGTAATTATCATGATAATTTTCTGGCATCCAACTTGACGGCTAAAACTGTGCTAGTAAAGTATGGTGATCCAAACAGGCTATTCTTATTGCAACCCTGTTGAAAAATCCAACCATTCTTTACAAATTCAATGACTGTGACAACATAAGGTTGTTTCAAGTTATACGACCTAAATAACAAAGGCCAAAAAGCCGATGACGGCCATTTTGACACAATCAATGTACCTATTGTTTTTGAAACAATCACGTGACTCACAACTTTTGCTATCAAATGAATAGGGGGAACCAACCAGTTGCTTTCACCAAACCAATTTTCAGAGAAAGCGTCAACGGCTTCTGAATCAGGTGCCCAAAACTTCGAGTTGAAACGCGGTAATTTTTTGTTTCTTGAATTAGCAAACCGATCCACAGTGTGTGGACCCCAGAATGTGTTGAGCTGTGAAAAAAACTCCCAGGTTACCCCCCAGTCATCGTAGCCAATCATTTTACTGAAGTAATCTGCTCTCTCGTTCAGAGAACGAGGAATCCACTCAACTTCCAAAGTAATATTATTTTGAACACAAACAGAAAATATTTCGAGAGCGATGACTTGTAGATCTTGTTTCATACTTGCTACATGCACAATGGTAGAACAACCTTGATTATCAGTATACCACTTCACCACTTTATCCGAAAAAATACCAGCGTAAGCTGATAGCGCTAAACAAATAGCTTTCAGCTCTCTCCATGTGGAGCTCTTACTCCTTTCACTATCCGACCATGTAGCATGGAATACTTTCTCTCTCTCGTCTACTGTAACCGCGGCGCATGCGTGATTACTAGCATCTGAATACACAATTTTACTTGGAATACGATACTGAAACAGCTTTTTACAATTTAACTTTCTAAGGTTACTCATCCAGAACCTCAGTTCCAAAACCGAGTTTACACAATAATCCAGAGATACATGCTGGTCCCAAGACTTTCTAGCAATTACACGGATATGGAGAAATCTAGTCATGAGCCGTACTATATCTCCCAGCACTATTTGCATGGCCATAAGCTTGCCAGTTATACCCGCTAATAGCCTAGGTGAAATGAATCGACTCTGTAATACAGAGACAATTGTGCGTTCTAAATCGTGTATTTTCCTATTCGGTATTGACAGAGAACAATCACTCAGATCACATGTTATACCCAGCCATTCAGTGCATTGTACCGACTCCCATACTGATTTTAAATCATTAGCTACAAAACCAGAATCGCTTAGTAGTCCGGTGGCTTAAGGTCAAGATCGTGACAGACTGGACTAAAGCACCATATTTTGCAGAGAGGCTCATTTGGGCATACGGGATGATCTCAGAAGGGGTGCCCATTTCTACAGGAGGTGGAAGGCCCTTAATTTGCATAAATCCAATATGGCCGCCATAATACACACAGTAGCCTCCTGTTGGCGACTATTTGACATCTTGAATTGCCTTTTTGCACGAAATTGGTTTTCTACGAGCCTGACTGACTCAGGAAGAAAATAATAACGATAATTAGGAACTTTATTACCAATATTATTGAATATCCAATATGGCCACCAGAGCGTCACCAATAATGGTATTATTGCTATGCACATGTATGTGTGTTTGTATGCTACTATATATTTCATATATATTTATAAATCCACTGAGAGGTTTCTGTACATGTAGCTCGGTTATGATTGACTCGATCAAGCACGCATGAAGGTTATTGGCTATTTTCTTTTTTATACATATCCAATATGGCCACCAGCGCCCCACCCTCAATGCTGATTATCGGTACTAAAAACATCTGTTTCAAAGGATGAAACTTCAGGTTATCGTACATGCCACGGTTGTGAACTACATCAAATGTTGCCAATTGGATTCTTTCCGGCTCCTTACATGTAAATTAGCATGTGTAAATCCAGCGACAAAGGGAGTTACTCTTCCAACACCAACTGGAATCAGGCTGAAACTGTGCTAAGTAACTACCCTGAGGTAGATTTACTTGTTTCAAGTTTCACAAACCATTTCGATATTTGATACTCGGGGAAATATGCCTTTACTGTCTCGCGTAATCGTTCATCTGCTATGCAAAACCCTGCTATCGTAGAAGCTAAATTAGACAAAGAGTTGTCGAAAGGTCCAGTTGCTGGTCCCTTCTGAACGCCTCCTTTTGACATTAAGGCTTGCTAAAGATTAGGCTCCAGCAAGAAACCTAATACTTTTAGGGGCTCTTGATGGCCGAGCTCTCTAAGGTTTTCATGTGTGAAAGTTTGCCAGTTACTTGCCGACGGGCCGGAGGTGGTTCTCTTCCGGTATTCCAGCATCTTCCATCATTAAAACTGGCTGTCACCATATGAGTAAAATAAACTTGAGTGTGACCTTAAACCAAATCCTCCCTAATACTTTTAGGGTGATACACGATTTGTCTTACCCTGGACAATCTACCTTGTGTATTAACGGTGCGATTCAACAGGACCTGATATGTTGAATACGTAGACATTAGATATCGCGATTGCACTAGTTCAGAAACATGGCCACTAAAGCTTGATGGCAAAAATCTATTTAGATGATGCCTTCCACATTTATGTATCGGTGCCTCTCGATTGGATGCTCTACATCTTGTAAGATATTAAAGAACTCAAGTCATTCTCTGCAATCGGTTATGGCTACAAATTTCGGTATATCAGAGGTCATCCACATACTGGACGACTTCACGTTCGTCGGTGTAAATGGCGCTAGCCACTGTTCTATAGCTCTCAGCACTTTCATTTACTTGTGTGAGTATTTGAGCATTTCAATAAAACATGCTAAGACCTACCACTCATCAACTACTATGATTATGCATGGGATTCAACTGAACTCCAGAACTGTGAAAGCATCATTTCCAGAAGACAAAATTCATAAATTAAGAAGCATGCTGGGTGAATTCTCGCACCGCACGAAGGTAACACTTGTGGAACTGCAGTCTCTCATTGGCTCGCACAATTTTGCCTGTAAAGTTATCGTGCCCGGCAGGGCATTTCTTCGCTGCCTGATAGAATTTAACAAAAGTTGTATCACAGGCTCATCATCACATTCGCTTGAATGAAGCTAGAGCCTATGTTAATACCTGGCTGTTGAGTCTTTCAACGGAAAATTAATTTTCTTTCTCCAAATTGGGTATCCAATTTCGACGCTGCTGGCACCTTGGGTTTGGCGGCTGTTTTCGGATCCTCGTGGATAGACCAAGAATGACGAGTACATATTACCCACTGCTTGACCGTGAAAATTTGGGGCCATAAACTGGCAAATCATAACGTCTCTTTCTTTGTGATAATATGGCCGTGGTTGAAATTAGTGCGTCAGTTAGTAGTTGCCTGCCTTCTAAATGACATTCTGTTCAGATCAAACATATTTCGGAACAATCTTATTTCTGACAAACTCTCACAGTTACAATTTCAGGAAGCGCTGTCTCTAGCCCCTTGACTCGCCGCAGCCAATATCTGTTGTTCTTCTGACGCCATCCCTTGCTGAATCTTCCTTGAAAGTATACAAGCGCGCATGACAAGTATATAGAGATTTCCTCAATAACACTGGACAGTGTGCCAGTAAGGTATTCCTCATCTCATCGTCACAGTTGGTTTCCTTCAAAGCATTCTTGCATTTCAACAAGTATGCACCCTCCACAGCTTATACATTCGTATCGGCTATCAGTTATGCGCACAATTTGGCTGCAGTACACGATCCTGCGCAGTTATTCCTTGCCAAAAAGCTACTTACGGGCATGTCAAAATTACACGGCCGGATACCAGATTGCCCATAACTAAGGATATCCTCTATAAGATATTTTATGCTATACCCCACATTGTATCCATGTAATTCTTTTACGAGCAATGATCTTGGTAGCATTTCATGTATTCTTACGCGTTAGTGAATTGACAGTTCGTTCAAAACAAGACAGCAATAGCAATGTTCTTTAATACAACGATGTCTCTTTCTCCGATCAATCTGGCCCGTTACAAGGCATGCACATTATTATCCGCAACTTCAAACACAACATATCCCATCAACCAGTTCATTTGTTTATACTGATAATATTAGATATTGTCCAGTTCAAGCAATCCGTGCTTATTTTCGGTGACATATTTCACATCCGAGGACGGGTCTCTGTTCTAATTTGCAGAGGATGCGCCCGTTTCAGCTGCCTATTTCTCAGCTCATGTAAAAAACGGAATCTCTTTAATCGGCATTGATCCTCTTTAATAGGCCATAGTTTTCGCATTGGCGCCGCCACTTCATCTTCAGCAGCAGGAATCCCGAATAACATATTCAAAAATGTGTAGATGGAAGTCTAACGCTATATTAGTATGACACATTTCACTTGGTAGCTATACATTG